>PYHX02000158.1:46051183-46099991 GCA_004302925.2 Cochliomyia hominivorax
TCTCTTGAGAGAAACTCTGGTTTAGGTAGTAAGGAATGGTACATATGATGTTTCTAAAAGCTAAACAAACAAATAGAAACATTTTCAAAAGAGCTCCCAATATATTCGGTAGGAAAGCAGCCTAAACAGAACAATTGAAGTTAACTTTTCTTAAAAATATTTTTGCTGCATATTAGATGACGAAACGTTTGTTTGGGTGGATTTTTCGCAACTTCCTGGTTAAAAATTTATGTGTGTTGATGCTCGAAGGAATCCTGTCATTATGGTAAACCACCCCTTGATTGGTACAAAAACAATAATGCGATATTTGTACCAAAAGAGGAAAATCCCCAAAAATGCTCTGTGCTAATGCCAGTGGAGAGACATTGGGCTCTTTAAGAAGGGAGTTGAAAAGCACAAAAAGTATTCAAAATTGTGGTGGATTTAAACGAAGATGAACTATTTGTTCGAGGCGTTTCCACTACAATTGTATCTCTGTTCCGGAACGACCCAATTCTCACTCAGACAAAGATTGTCAACCCAGCGACAGTTGTTTCTTTCTCCAAGTAAGAATTATTGGGTATAGCTGACCCCGTTACACTAACCTGTTCGAGCAAAGTGTTAAAACTTAAATGGAAGGTTTTTCGAAAAAAGGTTCCAAATTTCATCACTTGTGATTAAACCTACAAAAATATTTTTTTGTAAATTATAATATGAATTCAGTCAAATAAAAATTAAAACTGTAAATTAGTGGTTTCATTTTTATTATCAATTTTTCGATCTCACTCCTTAAACAAGTTTATTATAAATTTTAAAATTTATTTCCGAAAATATTTCATAAATTTTTATAATTAACTATTAAATGATTTATCATTATATTGTTGTTGTTGTTGCAGGCCTCACCTAATATTGTTATTGCATTGGCCGGTAATAAAGCAGATTTATCAAATATACGTGTTGTAGAATATGAAGAAGCTAAACAATATGCCGAAGAAAATGGTTTGTTATTTATGGAAACATCAGCAAAAACTGGCATGAATGTTAACGATATTTTCTTAGCTATTGGTGAGTTTCAAAACTTCTTATCCTCTTTATCTTTTTGTAAACTAAATGAGAATTATTTAAAAAAAATGTAGCTAAGAAATTACCTAAAAATGATGGAGCCAATAATCAAGGTGCTGGTGCTGGTAGAAGACTAAATGAAAATGAAAATAACCGACAGACGAACAATTGCTGCAAGTGATGTCTTTTTGTAGGTTTGTATTAATAATTGTAGTTAAACAATTTCGAAAACTTATTTCGATAATGAAATTAAAAAAAAATGGTAAATCAAATTTCAATGAACAAGTTTACAAAATAATTTTTCAAAAGAAAACTTTCGATTATGAAATTGTCAATGGAAAATTTTTCTTTAAAACATTTTTCGGTAAATAAATTTTCAATAGAAAATTTTTCATAAAGAAACTTTCAAATAGACAAATTTCGATAAAAAAAAAACTCTCCCATATAAAATTTTTTATAAAGAAACTTTAAAAAGAAAAAAATTTTGTTTAAACTTTTTAACGAAAATTTTCTAATTGAAACTTTTAAAAAGAATTTTTGACTAAGAAATTTTTTAATATAGAATTTCTTTCGAAAATTTTCGATAGAAAAATTACGATAAAGAAAGAAATAAAAATTGTTGATAAAGAATTTTTCTATAGAAAAAAACTAAAAAAGAAATTTCGATTTTATAAACATTTTTCGAATAAATTTTTTTCATTAGAAAATTTTCGACAAAGAAATTTTCTATTTTCAATAAAGAAATTTTTAATTTTCGTTAAAGAAGTTTTCGATAGAGATATTTTCAATAAAAAAATTTCAATAGAGAAATGTTTCAATAGAAAAAAAATCGATAAAGAAATTTTCAATGGAATAACTTCGATAGAGAAATGTTTCAATGGAAACATTTCGGAAGAGAAATGCTTCTATAGAAAAATTTCGATAAAGATATTTTCAATAAAAAATTTCGATAGAAAAATTTTTCAATAGAAAAATTTTGACAGAAAATGTTTCTATAGAAAATTTTTAATAGGAAATTTTCGATAAATTTTAATAGACAAATTTCGATAGAAAAATTTTCAATAGAAAAATTTCGATAAATAAATTTTTAATAGATAAATTTCGATAGAAAAATTTTCAATAGAAAAATTTCGATAAATAAATTTTTAATAGATAAATTTCGATAGAAAAATTTTCAATAGAAAATTTCGATAAAGAAATTTGCAATGGAAAAATTTCGATACTTTTCGACAGAGAAATGTTTCAATAGAAAAATTTCGACAGAGAAATGTTTCAATAGAAAAATTCCGACAGAGAAATGTTTCAATAGAAAAATTCCGACAGAGATATGTTTCAATAGAATAATTTCGATAAGGAACTTTTCAATAGAGAAATTTTCAATAGACAAATTTCGATAGAAAAATTTTCAATAGACAAATTTCGATAGAGAAATTTTCAATAGAGAAATTTTCAAAAGACAAATTTTGATAGACAAATTTCGAAAACTTTGTTAGAAACAGTTTGATATAAAAAAACTTCGATATAAATTGTTCTATAGAAAAATATTGAAAAGAAAATTTTTTAATATAGAAAAATTTTGATAGAAATTATTTATATAGAAAAATTTTAATAGAAAATTTTTGACATAGAAAAATTTCGATAGAAATTGTTCGATATACAAAAATTTCTATAAAAATTGTTCAATATAGAAAAATTTCGATAGAAAATTTCTGATATTGAAAATTTTTAACATAGAAAATTTCTGATAAAATAATTTTTTATGTAGAAAAATGTTGCTAGAAAATTTTTGATATAGAAAAATTTCTATATAACATTTTCTAGTAGAGGATTTCTTCTTGCAAACTTTTTTTTATTTTTCAGATTTTTAGAATAAATTTAGAATAATTTAATAATTTCAATATTTTGTGTTTCTTTTCAGAAAATAAAATTTCCAACGAGAGATTTGAAAAATTTATTATTATGCTGATAATTATAAATAAACAAATATTTAAAATTTAAATTTAATTAAAACAAGAAAATAAAAAAAAATTCATTTAAACAAAATTTATGATGAAAATGTGAAGAAAGAAAAAAAAAAAAAACAAAGAATAACAACAACAGAGGATAACTACAGCAACAACAACAACTCTTATATATAAAAAATAAATCAACAAAAAACGATAATAATATTTAATTATAAATTAAACAAAAAAATCAACAACAACTACAACAACACATGAGTAAAAACAAATAACATTATAATAAAATGATACATAACTTTAATAGAAAATAAAGTCACATTACAACAAACAAAAAAAATCAAGTCTAAAGAAATTTTGAAAAAAAAAAAAAAATTCCACTAATTTTCTTTCACCATTGAATTCTTCAATGTTTCTTCTGCTCTAAACTCTAAATTTTGTTTTTCTTTTAGCTTTCTTTTGTTTGATTTATTTTTTAAACTTTTATTATCTTTATTGCTATTTTTCCATTATTTTTATTCTATTTTTTTAAATAATTTTGCAATATATATACATTTAAATATATATTTAGTATATTTGGGACGGTTTGTTTGTTTTTTTTTAATATTTTTCTTTTTCTTGCATGTACATTTTTTAGTAAAGTAAAAACAAAATGAAAAGAGAAATTATTTATAACAAAAACAAAACAAAAAAAGTAATAATAACTTTATACATTTTGTAGTTTTAATTTTATTGTATTTCTTTTATGCAATTAAAATAACAACAAGAAGAACAAAATACAAAAAAATATATATTGAACTATAATTCATAATTCCATAAACAAAATAGTTAATTATGTTAACAATTTTATTAATTTAATATAAACATAATATATAAATATTATTATTAACAACAACAACTACAATTTTCCCCCCAAAATTATCCAAAGTCCATAAATGTTAATAAAAAGAAATTTATCGATAAAGCCTTGTAAGAATTATAAAAACAACAACAAAAAACAACAACAAAATTAAAAATGAATTTGAAATTAAATTAAAAAAAAAAAAAAAATACATTAATTACAATTTTCAGCGATTATGGAAGAAATGCTTTAAATATTATAGGTCGATGACTCATTGCAATCAAACATCAGTTGCTAAAATTATATTATAGATGGCAACTGTTAACTGAAGTTGTCAATTTCCGTTGCCTAATTTAATTTACGCATTTGTTTTTTATTTAAAACGTACCGAGTTTTGTTTTATTTTTAGAATTCTGATATATTTTTCCAATTATATGGTACAAAATTATTAAAGTTACAACAAGAAAAAAAAATTGAGGTACTTTTTGAACAAATGGAATATATTTTTGGATATTTTCTTTAATCGAAATATCGAAAATAGTTTTCAATTTTAATTGTTCCTTCCTCGGTCAGTTTGGCAATAATCCATTGAGGATCTTTTTTTTTTTTTGTTCTATTAACTGCACTGATACCTTAAGTACAATTGACATCTAAGGCTGAGCCATGATAAAAATTAAAACCATTGTCGTGGGATTTTTGAAAAGTTCAAAAGTAAAAACAAGTTAATGTGTGAATTTTCTATACCCTTCACCTTTTGTTTATATGGACTTATCATTTAACGTTAAGTTCCTGTTATAAATATGCTTTAATAATATCATCACTTGTAAAAGAAGGAGAAAATGACAGTTATTACTTTAGCCTTTATATGAGCCAACATAGATTCTCTAGAGCTCTCAATATGCGCGCAAAATTTTATTAACGAGCAGTTTAATAACTCGGCTATTTATGGGTCGATGTAAAAAAATTTGCTATTTTTCTGCATTAAAATTTTGTCTATTTTTCCCATAAGAAGTTCAAAATATCGGAAAATGTATTTTTGCCTATAACTCGATAAGTTATGAACCGATTACTGTGAATTCTCTTAATTATTTTCGATCTGCTAATTACAAAAATTATGTCTCAAGCTTAAATAGTAAAAAATAGTAAAAATTACTAATCAATCAGTGTCATAACCAAGTCCATAGCTCTCATAGGGGCTTCAAAATATTGGAAAATGTGTTTTTGACTATAACGCCGGAACTAATGGTTCAATTAATTTAATTTCTTCATTGTATAAGTCCATTAAATTAATTGAAATTTAACTGTGAAAAATTAAGTCTCTAAGTCTTATAGATTTTTTATCAAATAGAAAAAACCCGAAAAAAGTTTGAGGTGCCTTCAGTTTTTTACTTATATTTGCGCAATTTATTAATCAATTCCTTTGAATTTTCAATAACAAAATTCTCGAAAGCATTTCCAATCGTTTGATTACATATAATATATGTGTCAACTGTAGGTCGGCTTCATTAACTTGATTTCAAATGACTGGATATACCCTTCACCCTATCGGTTGAAATCAAGTTTATGAAAATACAACACTGTGTCATTCGAAAGACAAAAATTTTGTTTAAAATTGTGTTTTTTATTAAAATTATTATATCTTTTTTATATTTTTTTAATTATAATTATTAAAATAATGAAAAGATTCTGAAGAATTATTTTATACTTTTAAATAATTCCTCAGGTCCAACATTTTCTTTATTTTTAAATTCAATTTTAAGTTCACACACACGGTACATGTGTATGGATTAATTTGTTTTGTTTATATTTTTCGGGTTGCCGAACTGTCAAAATGGCAACTGACACCAGTTGCCACACATGATACGATTTTTTAGTTCGGTTAAAGTTCGGTTGCCATACGTAATCGAACCATTATATTTTTAGTATAGATTTATAACATTTATAATGAACTAGTGGACCCGGCAAACTTCGTTTGGCCAAAAAAAAAAAAAAATGGAATGTTGCTTTGTATGGGTGATACCTCTCTCCCTTGTCTTATCTATCCTACGTTTTATGCAGTTAAACAATTCCTTAAGAAAGTTGTAGAGACCAAATTTGAGAACTATCGCTGTTCTAATTCATGGGCGGTACTTCTCCGCCTGGTTTTATCCGTTCTACGTTTTATCCAGTAAAACAGTTGCTTGAGAAAGTTGTAGGGACCAAATTTGAGAACTTTCACTGATATAATTCTTTAGTTATTCGATAATCAATTTTCACTTTGTATGGGCAATACCCCTGCCCCTGGTCCTATCGGAATTTTTGTTACTTTCAGATATTTTAGGATCACTTTGTGAAAATTTCATCAAATTTGGCCAAACCCTTTAGACATACATAAAGATATACATACATACATACATACATACATACATACATACATACATACATACATACATACAAACATACATACATATATACATACATATATACAGATATACATACATACATACATACATACATACATACATACATACATACATACATACATACATACATATATACAGATATACATACATACATACATACATACATACATACATACATACATACATACATACATACATACATAAATGCTTACATACATATATACATATATGCATACATACTTACATACATACATGCATATATACATACATACATTCATGCATACATACAGATATACATACATACATACATACATACATACATACATACATACATACATACATACATACACACATACATACATACATACAGACATACATACATACATACATAAATACATACATTCATACATATATACACTTCCTATATTATATATTTATTAATTTTGCGCCTTTTCCAAAAATAAAAAAACACAATAGCCAGTTTTGGAAGGCCTCCCTCTATCTCCCTGACCAGTTGGGCTGTTGCAATCCACCGAATGAACTAGAAAAAATCTCAACTATAACCATATTAAATTTTATTGAAATTTCTTTAAAACTATGAAAGTTCCATAATAATTTAAAAAAAAATCCTTTTTGGAATCCCTTGTTTTATTAAAAAAAAAATCGAAAATTAACTTCGTTTTTAAAAAAAATTCAAACAAATAATTTCTTTTTTTTTGTAATTATTTTTATTTAAAATAATATAACTAAGTTGCCTTTACATAAAATCATAAATCGTTTGGTTTCTGTTCTTATTTCAATTTTTTTATTTTTAGGTTTTAAATATTATAAATATATTTTTAATTATTTTTAATTATTATTTTTTTTTTGGTTTTAAATTTACTTCAATTAATTTTAATTTTCATTACAATTTAATTTATATTTTTATTTGTTTATACATCATTTTCTGTTTTTCTTAACACTTTTTATTGTTTATTTTTTGAAAAATTCCATTAATTTTGAAAGTTTTTTTTCTAAGTTGTCGTTTAAAGGTTAAAAATGCTTATTGTTTTTAGTTTTAGTGAAGGTGAGATGTTATTTATACATTTTTTAAATATTAATAATTTTTTTTGTAATAAATTCAAAACGAAAATTTTGAAAAATTTTCAAATATAATCGAGAGAAAGATAGAGACAAAATGGTGTTCGAGGGAAAAAATTTACAAAGTTTTTTCTTTTTTATTGTTAAAAGATTTTTTCTAATTTAGTAAAACAAATTCTTTGGAATGAAAATGCAAATCTGGATGGGGATTATTTTTAATACATTTTTTTGAAAATTAACATTTCAATGTTTTTTTTAGAATTTATATATTTGTTTTTTATTAATTTAAAAGTTTCAAAATCTTTGTTTAATTAAGAAGATTTTTTTTTCGTTTTGAGTTTTGTAAAATTATCAAGGGTTTCATTTTGCCGGTTTTGAAAATTATAGAAAAATAATAATTATTGAAATTAATTTATATATATTTTTTTGTGTACTTATCTACAGCTACAAGGCAACTAAATGGCTTAGAATTAATATAAAGTATTTAATTATTTAAAGGGGCGTGTCAATGGAATTGAAATCAAGATAATTCAACTCAAAATTATTTGAAAGCAATTAGATTTTTGAACTCAATAAAATTTTATTAAAACAAGTGAGAAAGCTATATTCGGCTATGCCGTATCTTTAATAAACACCACCACAAATGCTTGTGAAGTATATATGTTATGTTTCGTGCATATACACTCACATATGTTATGCTCTTTAAAACAAAATTTATATATAACTTTTTTCCTACTGAACCGATTTTTTAATTTTTGGAACTGAAATGAAGTACACATAACCTTATGTTATGGCAAAAATTTCATTCTAATTTATAATTGACAAACTTACGAAGCTTGCCTTGGATATCGGTCTATATCTTTTAATTAATTGAATCGATTATGATGGTTTTGAGTAGTTAATTTCTCAGGACAATCTTTGGCCAAGTGTGACTTAGGCCATACTGCAACGGTGATCTAACTATTGTTGAGATCAATTGAGCTCTGTCAGTTACTGTGGATGTGAGATTACCAATAACAGACGGTCGTAGCTATAACGACTCAGATTTTTATTTGATATAAGAATATATATACATTATGGTGTCATCTCAGACCCCAATAATGTATATTTATTCTGGTATCAAAAAAATCAAAATCTGAGCCGATTTATCTATGTCCATCTATTTCTCCCTCTGCCTGTCTGTCCATCTGTTTGTTGTCGGCATGCTCACATTTACAATAATTGAGAGACCGATATCGGAGGCAAACTCTAAGTTCAAGCGAAAAACTTTTGTGAAATTGAACAAATTAGAATGAATCCTAATATTAAGTTATATTTACTCCATTATCATTCCAAAAATTATCGAAATCGGTCTAATAAAAAAATTATAACTAAAAATATAACAAATTTTATAACTCATGAAGTGTTAAAGAAAAGCTTTTATACTATATATGCGTAAGTGTGCATGTACGAAACATAATGTATTTACTTCACCCTCATTGGTGTTGTTGGGTATTAAAGATTCGGCATAACTGAATATAAAATTTTTAAACTTGTTACTCTTAATTCCTTTTTGGCGTTTTGGCAGAATTTTAGGCAGTTAAGTTTTGGGACAAACCAGAAAGGGGCGGGGCAGGCTAGATTTCAGAATATTGAATAACTTAATATTTTTTTAATAACAAAAATATTTTAACAATTAAATAAAAATTAACAAATTTTTTTTTATTAAATACATTTTTTTTATTTTCTTGAACACAAAAAAATTTGAGTAGAATTTTCAATATTCCTCCATTTTAAATATTTTTTTCATTAATATATTTTTTGTTCACATTAAATATATTTATTATTATTATTTTTTAATTTATCATTTATTAATAATTATTTATTATCACTTATTTATTAATTTCCTAAAATTTGGTTTTATTTTTTTTTTTTAATAATTTTTTTATGAAAAAATTGTCGTTTTTTTGGTAAAATATTTTGTTGTCCTTTAATTTCAGCACTTAATTTTTGTCTCTAATTTTTTAACTTTCAAAATTATTTTATTTTTATTAAAACTAATTATTTTAGTTTTTGTTTTTTTTAATAAATTTTTAATACATAATTTTTTCAAAATCCTTCAAATTGAATTTTATTTTTTTAGTTTTCAGTTGTATTTTTTTGTTTCTATATAAAATTTACAAAATTATTTATTTTTTTGAAATTTCCCTTTTCGTTATTTTTCTTCAATATTTTCTGTTTAATAATAATTTATTTATTTTTTTAATATTAAATATTAAAATATTAATATTTTTATTATATTTGAATTATTAAATTAAATGATTTTTTTGTTTAATATAATTAAATCTGTTTATTTGTTTCGTTTCAAATCCTACACTAGAATGGGCTCATCGCCGTGCAAATCACAGGAGCCAATATTTTCACCTTGATATGTTGAGAAATCTTTGATCAACGCATTAGGTTCAGCTCCAAATTGTATATCTTGTAGGCAACCCTTAAAGGGTTGCTCATATCGTCCTTGGGTACGTTTGCTAATCGATTCCATGTTAGGAAAACCACCTGGAAAATGAAGACGAAAAAAATGGAATTAAAATAAAAAAAGAAAATTTAATTTGAAATATTTACACCCTACACCATCAAAGATGATTGAGGTATTATGCATTTTTGCAGAGTTTATAACGGACAGAAAAAGTCCTAGTACTTTTAAGTATACCGCTCACCTCCTGAGTCTATTTAACCATGTCTGTCCGTCCGTTATATACTCTCAGTCATGGTGAAATATAAAACTAAATAATTTAGTGAAAAGTTTTAAAAGTGACCTCCATTATAAACCGGTTAACCGACTGAAAAAAACCGTCATGTCAAATAATTCGAAAATTGAAATTATTCGGGTTTTTTTAAATGCAAAAACCGGTTTCGGTTTTTTTAAATACACTAGTTACAATTGGTTCATTATTTCATATAAGTCCCATAGAAATTTCCCCCGGAATGGGATTTATGACCCATAAAACTTCTTAATTTAAAATGATTTTTAAAATTTTTCGCATCAGCCACTTGTAATCAACGATGTGGTGTAGCTTATTGCATAGTCGGACTTGACTGGCTATAACATATTTACTTTTATTTCACTGTTGTAAGTCCTCTGTACTGTATAATAAATATTTACTGTTTACTATTATTTACATTTCCTTCTGTTTAGTAAAGTTACAAACCAGTAAATTTAGCAAGCTTTTTCACCAAAGTTTTCTAAATTCACCACTTATTAAAATGAACTCAACAGAGCTGGAGAAAGTTCATCAAAAATGATATCAAGTGGGAGAAAATTTTGGTTTTTGAGAGAAAATCGGATTGAAGGAAAATAAGGACAAAATTTCAGTTAACAGAATGTTAAAGATCGATGTCTGAACTCTAAAGTTTTAAAGAAATGACAGTCGACTCTAATATCAGTCACCTTACGCATGGGTTTTCCTTGCGATGAGGTTATTAACTACAGATTTAGCGAACAAGGGTTCAGTCATATCATATTCAACAATCTTTAAAACATAACGGCAACTGAAAATGGCCTGAAATAGGGTTAAGGCAGCCGAAAATTGCCCGATAAATGTCAAATCAGATACATATAAGGAAGTAAGTTTAAAAACGGTTATAATACTGTAAGAAATTTAATCGAGAGAAAATTGGTTTATATTGAAGAGCTTTATAAGTTCAAAATTCTTTTCAGGAAAGGCCCTTATATCAAAGCTATATAAAAATTTCTACCGACAATGGCCAATCAATTACATATATTCAATGTTAGAGAAATAATTGACCAGAATATTAATTGGTCAATATTTAAGAGTATAAAACTGTTAAAATTATATCCTGGGAAGGATCCTTAAATTGCAACTGTATCAAAATATAAACCAAATTAGTAACATGTATCAAATTAAGTTAGACAAATAATTGTGCCGAATTTCAATAAAATTGGTAAATTTTTACGAGTTTTATAAGCTTTAAACTGTTTTTCGGGAAGTAGCCTTATATGAGAGCTATAGCAAAACATAAATCGATATTGGTCAAATTAATAATATATATTAAAAGCCGTTACACTCTAAATTGAACTGAATTTTACTAGCATAAAACGTATTCCGGGAAGGGGTTTTATGTGGGAACCAGGTGAAATTATGGCCCCAACACAATTTAGTTTCTTTGGTTAATATCTATAGAAAAATAAAAATTGTAACCTATATGATGCACTGTTTTGGTTCAATATTGTTTAGTTCTGAGTTTGTCTCAGATATCTGTCTATAACTTTTTTTGTAATGAATCAATATAGCTAATTTTAAGTAAGCAACAGCTTAGGGCAAGAACAAAGAACGTGGACGAATTCCAATAGGCAGACAGACAAGTTCAGGGTTCGGACCATTTACTATGAAAAGATAAAGTTAATACAGGATTAAAATCATGCAAAAAAGTTCCTGACAGTAACGTTGCTAAAAATTTGGAGGCCAAAAACAGAGCGCAAAACTGAAGTTAAGATTTCTAAAAATATATTCTTGCTATACAATTAATGGCGAAATGTATGTTCTGGTAGATTTTGCGAAACTACTGGTGAAAAATTTTATATTGTTGATGCTGGAGGGAATGTTGAAGAAAAGCTTCGGACCTAAAAGCATCCTGGCATCCTGTCACAATGATAAACACGCCCTTGAGTGGTACAAGAACAATAATCAAGAGAAGCAAATGCTCCAAACTACCCGGAGTTAAAAATAGTGAAGAGATATTGGGATTTTGTTAAAAGAGATTTGAAGAGCACAAAAGTGTGGTAGATTTTTAATTTTTAATAATAATTTCAACGAAATAAAAATTAAAAGTGGTTTCATTTTTATTAACATATATGTATGTTACGATTTTTTCTATTTCAATCCTTTAAAAATAAATAGAAGTAGAAATAAAGTTTTTAGTAAACAATATTTTACTTGAAAATTTAGTTGATACAATCAAAATATTATTTTTCTATTCAATTTTCTCTTGTTTAAGTTTTTTCTAATTGATTAAATAAAAGTTATGTGCGTTTGTAGGAATATGTACCATTTGTTTCATCTTGTGAATAAATGTTGCCACTTGTAGCGATTTAAAATTTCTAATAAGAAATTAATTTATTTACAAACACACAATTTTTCCCACTACCATCCCTGGCAGTTTAAGCTGAGTAAAACAGGTTACATGAAAAATGCCGTTAATAAGAGAACTGTCAAAGTTTGTGATTAAAGCAAAAGAGAAGAAGAGAAGTTAAACTCAGCTGTTTGTTGGCTTCAAAAAAGAAAAAAGTAGTCTTTAATACGCACGCTAATTCGACGGTCGGATTTAAAGTTAAATTCGTGATAAAATTAATCTTAAGAAAATTAAGAATAAAATAAATTGCAAGTAAAACATGTAAACAAGTTAATAAAGTAATTGAAAAACAAAATTAAGTAAATGTAAGAGTGTGTAACGTGTGTGTTGTGGTTTTGGTTTCTAAGTGCAAAGTTTATTTTTAATATTTTAACCGGGTTTTCTGTCTGTTAACAAAAAAATAAATAAAAATAATTAAAATTTTAAAAAATCATTTAACAAAAAAGAAAATAATAAAAAAGAGAATGTGTTCGATCACTAGAAAATGTAATAAAAAGTGTATAAAGAAGATATAAATAAGAAAACACAAACAAAAATACACAACAAATTGGAAAGAAGAAAAAGAAAATAACAACAACAAAAGCAAAAACACATAACAGGTAAGTAAGTAAAATGTTGTTGTTGTTGTTCTTGTTTTTTTTCTAAATAGAATGAAAGTTTTTTAAAATAACAATAACAACAAACAAGTGAAAATGTTATAGTCCGTCAAGCCCAACTATACAATAACCTACACCACAATGTTAGTTATGAATGGTAGTTACAAGAAAGTAATGAACGGCCCTCGTATAATTTAAATTTCTGGTTAATTCTTATTTAGTGTGACAGTAACATTTATGTGGAATTAAAGGGGAGCTAAGTGGAAGCTACCTGAAATTATGGAATGACCCTCGTATAATTCTGTACATTCATTTTTTTATATTTATCTTAACTTGACCAATTATTATTACAATATCAACGTATATGTGAGATTAATGCCCTTTAAAATGATATTTAGAAGGGGGCTTCATAGGTCCCCTATGAAAAGGAATGGACCTACCCACGCATAATTTGGCATATCGTTTCAAAAAATCAGAAGATTTATTTTAGTAATTAGTTATTTTTAGTAATTATTTTGTTAAAATCGCATTATATTTAGGACTTTAATGAGCTGAAAAACTCATACTGGAAGGACATTTGTATGAGAAGTATGGGACCAATTTGAATAGGCTTTGTTCAAGGGCCAAACTAATAATATGCAACAAATGTTCTAAAAATATTAAAAATTGCAACCTATAGGGTGTTCACAACGTTTACATGGGCAGTTAGCCGGACATCGTTAATTTGACTCAGAAAGTGATTGTGTGTTCGGTGCAACGCAATCATTTTCTGTTTGTTACAAACATCAGCACAAACATATAATACCCCAACCACCCGCAGTGGTGTAGGGTATAAAAACAGAACATTTGTTTGGCCACTCAGACAAATAGACTGATGGACAGTAATTCTGTGTTGTTGTACATGTTGAACAGCTGGATTTAATATTTTGATGAGATTATTAAACTCACGTAAGTTTTATATTAAAAAAAATTAAATAAATTTTAATTTTCATCTCCATTTTGAGTATCAAACAAACATTTGTGTTAAAGAACAACAAGAAAGGAACAAAATGAAGTTTCAAGATGAAAAAGAAGAAGAAGAGGAGAATGATGATGAAATAACAATTTTGTAATAACAAGAAAAAAATAAATGTTAATAACTAATTTTTTTCGAAATAATTTAGTCATAAACAATTTTCTCGTTTATTTTGTTTTAGAGCTGCCAGATGATTTTTTTGTTATTAAGTGATTGAGGGAAAAGAAGAAATTTGGGAATTTTTAGAAAATGAGAATTTTTAAGAGAATTCCAAGTGTAAAATCATAAAATTATTATTCTTGATGGATAAAGAAGTGATATCGACACTCGCTTTACATTAAAACATTTAATCCAAGTATTTGATGTCTTTTTTAAAGAAGTTACCCTTGTAAAACATGTCAGTTATTACGTTTAATGTCAAACAAATAAACATGCTGTTAATCTGTCAAAAATGAGTGACTAAGTAAATGTGCTTACTAAAATTTGTGAATATTTTCAACAAAATCAATCTTGATCCTACAATAAGTTGCCTAACCATACAAAGACTTGCCGTTAACAATACCGGGAGAACTGGTTTATTGATATAAAATCAGGTTTAGATAGAAGGATTGGTCCACATATTTCTAAAGCAGCAACATGTTATATTGAATTAATGTCCGCTCTGCTCAAATTGAAAGAGAGCAGCAGTCGTTTATAGAGAACGTGTAAAGTGAGCAGAATTTGTAATCTAGACGGAAATTGTGAATTGTGAATTTTAGGCATCACTGTTTTAAAGCAAAAAAAAAAAAAAATAGAAAACATTTTCAAATGAGTTTCCAAAACATCCGTTAGGAAATCAGCCCGGTTAGCTCAGTGCACGGACTAATTGAAACTAATGCAGGTTTAAAAATTTACAAGACTCGAAAAGTTCCTTTAAGATCAAGTACATAATACAGAGATTAAAGTCAAGTTTTCTAAAAAAATTTCTAAGAATTTTTTTCAACTTCCTGGTCAAACTTTTATGTTGCTGATGTTCAAGGGAATGTTGAAGAAAAGATTAGGACCCAAAAGTTGTTTAAAGTCATAAGACTTCTTAGTGTGCCTTCTTATTTTTGGCCTGACTTGGCATACTGTCAAAATGGTAAAAAATCCCGTAAGTTGCACAAAAACAATATTAATCCTCCAAACTGATCGGAGCAAAGGCCAATAGAGAGATATTGGGCTTTTGTTAAAAGATATTGAGCTTTTGAATACAGAGAAAAACGGTGTACAAATGTGAAGTATTATTTAAACGGAGATGGAATACCTGTTCGAGCAAAGTGACAGAAAGCACTATCACATTCTAATAATAATGATAAGAATTTTTGGACCTCACTCCTTACATAAAAAGTGAGACCGCAAAGATTTTAACCTATTAATTTTATACTCTCCACCACAAAAATAGTGATGAGGGTATATTAAGTTTGTAAAAAGGAATCATCTAAGTATATATTATAGGATCCATCCGTCTGGCATGCTCACATCTATAATAATGCCACGAAGAGTAACATTTTTTTTAAAGGAAACTTTTGAAGCCAAAGAAATTTCGAATAAGGCACGAAGGAGTATTTCACTGATATACCTTGAGGTAAAATTTCATGAAATTTGGGACATATATGAAGACTTTATAATAAAATTATTCTTATATAAAAATATCGATTATCTCTTAAACTCTAACTGGAAATTTTATGAAATTTGGCGCTTGAATAAAGCGATAATGGCAAAATATATGTTCACACAATTACTTCAAAATCGATCGTGGTGAAGGATATTAAAGATTTCGCTTAGCCTAATATAGCACTCTTAGTTGTTAGAGCAAGTGAGAATGCTGATAGCTCAAAGCCAAGTGAAAAGGAAAGGTTGCTTAATTGAGGACTCCTTTTGGATGATTTATGGCTTAGCGAAATCGGAGGCTATCAGATCTATAGCAAAAGTTTATCTGTAAAAAATGTTAACCAGATATAAATAGCTGGACACTTGGGAGTAAGGCTAGTTCGACTGCTATTTGCCTGTTTTACGAGAAAATTTGAGGATAAGTTATATGGAATAGCATATAACTTATCCTCAAATCTGAGGATAAGTTATATGCTGACTAACATGTCAAAGTTGTAGCGCAATTTCTCTCATCTATGATATTCGTAGGCCCAATTAGCTATGTACTTTCAATAGAAATCCGCTTTCTGTTCCAGGGTAGATTGTAACTAAACACTGTGCGTGGGGAATTCATGTAAGAAGAGAGGTTCTCGTCTGTAGCTATTTCTCTCGCATTTGCTACATTGAGGTGGAGACAGTTTTTTCATCCTGTACTCTTTGGCATCCTAGTGATGTAAATCTGAAATAGCTACTTTGTTCCATGCATATACTTATAGCTTTAGCGAAGCTGTCTTGCTGACCCTTGAAAATTGCAGTCGGATCACTTAATTGCTCTGTAGGGTAAAACCATAGAATCAAAACAGTCAACATATTGGACGATCAGTGTGAAATTTCAGTATCATAGTAAAATTACCTTATAAAAAATTACATATAAAGGAGATGCCCAGACCATAGGCGAAGAAGAAATAAGTAGCCTTAAAAATAGAAAGAGGTTAATAGAAATAATCTCAAGAAGTCACTACAGACTTCATGAGATTAGACGATTAAATGATTGACGTTCACCAGTAGTCTCCTTTAAAGACTACTGCGAAAGAAAGAAAGAGTTCAATTAAGCTTCGTGCAGCCAATTAATCACCATGCTCTCTTCAGAATTTGGCATTTATTCATACGAATTTGTGTAGCATTTTAGATCTGCATATATATATTTCCAAGTTAATGAAATTTTAAACCCTTCATAAATCTCTGGCTACCTTTAACAGCTGCCCTTCTTCCTATTGATCAGTCTATCTGTCTCTCTGTTTTAGTTTATTCTTTACATTTGCGATGTTGCTTTTTTTCTTATTAAATATTATTTTTCGTCATGCATGTAAAGAAACTTTATTTATAGTCTTTTATTTAAGTTTGACTTAAATAAAAATTATTTACCAATTTTTTGTTTCACTTCTAAAGAACGTCTCCACTAAAGAAGATTAAATAAAGAAGAATGTATTTAAGGGGAGGAAGTGGTTAAAAGAAGAGAGAGAGAAAAAGATACAGAATTGAAAAGGTAAACGAAGTTGAAATAAGCAAAGCGTAACATTAAGACAAACATATTCAGGCATTAACTAACCACAATAAATACCACAATGAAATAAAAACAAGTACAATGGTTCAAATGGATAATGGTGAATGGTGGCTTACGAAGGTCGGTATAGTATTCAACATATCAAATATTATACATCAAAAGATATTGAGGAAATTTGAATGTTGCTGTTGAGGATAACATTTTGGAGAGCACATTGTGTCTAATTATTTGGACCGCTTTGGATTCAATAGTATAGAGATTGTTCTCTCCTAACTTCCTGGAAAGATATCAGACTGTAGAGAAAATTAAATTCAAGAGAATGTTTTGTTCCCAAATGGTCACAACTAAAAAATCTTTAATAGAAGATAATAAGAATGTTTTGACATATTTTTCGGAAGATTTGGAATCATGCTAATTTCCCAGAGCTATGTGAAGTGGAATGATATAATGTTCTTAAGGAAATTGAAGAGCATAAGGGAGATATCCCCAAAATATCTTAGATTTCAATAAGTAATGGACACTTTGAAGTAGTACCAAAATAATATCTTAATGAGGCCAATTCCTCAAATTCTTTGGATCAAAGTTGAGAGTGAAGGTGTTGGGCTCTTATCGGAGTTGAAGAGTAAAAAGGAACTATTTCATAAACTGTTACATAAAGAAATTATTTTCAAAAAAGTTCACGGATTCATTAAGGGTTCCAGTTTTCTGAGATCAATCATCTCAAATCACTTTAGTTTGGATGGAAGCAATGTTTTCTCCAAATTTTCACAATATATCTTCATAATGTTACCGAAGTCTGGTGACTCTGTTTGTTTTGACACCTACAGTGTAGGCTTCTGCGAGATAAACAAATACATTTTCTGTCAAATGGAAACTGTATGGACCATTATAATGGAGTAATTTTTAGAACGTTGTACTACAATTTATTTGCTGCTTGTAGATTTCAATAAAACCTCCGATACCAAAAGATAATACCTAGAACTTTGCTTAAGGTTGTAGACATTTCAGTTATTGAGAGTGGAAGTGTTAGCTAACAATTTCAGACAAATGCTCTAGTAAAACAAGGATACCCCTCCATCTCTACAGCTAATCTCTATTTTGCTGGATGATGTCATGAGTGCAGTTTGAGAGAGTGTTTAGAGAATTATACCGATAACAACTGTCAATTCTCGCACAAGATCTTTAATCGGTATCGAACGTCACATAAAAACTCCCATATTCTCCATATTCTCTGAATTATATGCAAAATATTCTTGCTTAATAACATCAATAACATGAATCTATAAAGAGATATTCAGATATGGAGATGTGGAGAATTTAATGATATCTGGAAGAACTATACCGTGGTATGTATCAGACGTCATGCCAAAACTAAGGGTATACATCTATAAGTGCTTTAGAACTAAATATAGGATATTTCATCCTAATCAAAAAACAGAGATATCTAGAAACCTGGTAACATAACATATATAACCCATAAGTTAATCGGACCCAACGCCAAAATTGTTGGTAATATTCTACATGAAGAACCAAACCATGCTTTGTAACGAACTCTACGCCAAAACGATGGAAGTGCTTTGGAACTAAATTTATGATATTGTAGCCTAATCAAAAAAGAGGGATCTTTAGACACTTGGTAACATAACATGGATGGTCCATGAGTGAATCGGACCACACGCTAAAATTATTGGTATTTTCTACAGATGCTTTAAAATCAAATATAAGATAAATAGACCTAATCAAAAACAGGGATCTCCAAAACAGGGATAACATGGATGGTCCAAGAATAAAATCTTCAAGCCACAGGTAGTGGTAATTAGCCATGGAAGATAATGAACGTGATTTAAATCACAGTTGACCTTTTGAACTTAGAAATTGTTGTCTAAATTATTGCTATCTAAACACTCATTTGATTTTGCAACATAAGGAATCTATTAACTAATCTACCCGCCTCTAGGTGTAGGGTACACTCAGACAACAAAAACCATGAAAAAAGCAAAAACAAAAACAACAGAATCATAAAAGTTCAAAGAAACAGTGCATCTCAAAGATACCAAACATTAATGGTTCGCTGATTTAAAGTTTTTTTGTTATTATTGTACTTCTCTCTCCCTCCGTGTTGTTTGTTACGTCTGTGTATTGGTTTGTTGCGGCAGATCTTCTAGTGCTGCCTGTTGATTCATTTCAAATTTGTATGCGGTCGTTTTGTTTGAGAAGAAGATGAAGTAAAACAGTGAAAAAAAACGTCTAACTTAATGTGAAAATGTGAGAATATCGAAGGAGAGTGATGTGTTAGAGTTCGCAAGTTAAAGTTGGTCATCGACACAAACAGCCAAACACAAAGACACTGTGAGACAGTCTAATAAAAGTTTTAAAACGAGACACATTAAATTCATAAAAAATTATAAGAAAAAAAGAGAGAAACAAAAATAAAATTAAAGAAAAAAAAAACACAATTATAGCCGGGTCGTTAAGATTACAAACGAATTATAAGACTTTTTTCCTTCTTCCAACTTTGAAATAATAATTTTCAATTATAAAAATTGATTGAAAGAAAAAAAAAGAATCGATTAGAAAAAAAATCATTTCTTGCTGTGAAACATAAATCGGAATGAAATTATATTAAGTCCAAATGTCAATTAGAAATTGTCAAGAAATCGATCAAATATTCCGTTATACGAAGGAAATAAATACAATTAAAACTAAAAAGGAAGTGTCAAAGTGAAATAAGAAATGTTAATTGTCTATTTATCGCCACTTGTTTCTACAATTTTATTAAGTGTTGCTGTGTGTTTCTGTGTGTTTGTGTGTCTGTGTGAAATAAAATGTTCAGTTTTGTAATTAAAGTTTTTCTTCAACTGAAAATACCAACAATTAAATGTAATTAATCAATTCCCTTCTTTTCTTCCACATTTATTGCATTTTCTTTTGCAACAAAACGTAATTTCGCTAGTTTTCTTCTTCTCCTTCTCCTTCTTTTTTTGGTGACAAACTTTCTAAAGTTGTTGCTGGAAATTTGCAACTTAAATGATGTGAAAAACTATTTACAAATTTAATGTTGCAAAAAAGCGAATAAATCAATAATGAAAATTGTTAAATGAGATTTAATTTGGGTTATAAAAAGAATTCGGAGGAATTAAACTGGGGTAAGTGTAAAAACGTCGATTTCTCAACCGATTTTATCTTAATTTAAACCGAGTCTAAATGTAGTATTCCCTCAATTTTGATAGAAGTTCAAATATTAAGGAAAAAGCCGCTCTTAAAAGATCGTACTTCAATTTGAAAAGAATTAATTTGAATTATAATTTTGATAGAAGATAGAGGGAGTTCCTTCCCTTGTCATCCACTCTCTTCAAAACTGCTCTCAAAAGATAATTATTCAATTTGAGAAAGATTAATGTGAATTATAATTATGTTTAGAGGAGCTTAGTTATTGGGGATATTTAATAGTTTTATCCTTCCCTTGTCATCCACTCTCAGAAGTGTCAAAAGTGACAATTGAAATATTTAATATCAGCTTTTGCTTCGGTTCATGTTCGTGTGCAAAAGAGATAGCATTACAAAAGAGTCATTACTGGCATTACTTATTGTATACATTGTTGAAAAGGGTGAATGTGAATTATGATTTTAATATAAGATAGAAGAGTTCTAAAATTAAGGATAATAAATAGTTTTATCCTTCCGCTCTCAAAATTGCATACTTCAATTTGAAAAGGATAACTGAGGCGATCAAAAATATTGATTTGATCTACATAGTTTTAACACTTCTTCTGAGTGATCATAATTTAACCATTTACATTATGCAAATATTTGGATGAGTTTAAAAAGCCTTCATGTTTTCAATTGAATCAGTCCAAATTTAAGAACTTTTCAAGACTTAAACCTCATTCAGGTAGAGTTAGAACGCAATATGGATCTATGTTTTTTAAATAAATTAAATATACTAATTTCATAAACTTTGCTTGAATTTTATAGTGGGACTAGCTAAGACTAACCCCTCCCCATGGTTCTATCCGTCCTAATTTTGGCCAGTAAAACAGATCCTTGGAAAAGTTCTTTAGATATTCGATAATTAATTTTTGCTTTGATCCTACCAGTCCTACATTTTACTCAGTGAAAGAAATTCCTAAGAAAGTGATTGGAGTCGAATTTGAGAATAATTGCTTGGATGATTAACATTTTCTTTGTATGGGGAACATCTCTCCCCATGATCCTATCCGCCCTTCATTCCAGTAAAACAATAACTTGAAAAATTTATTGGGGCCAAATTGTAGTGTAGCGGTGTAGTGGTTCTTTATATATTCGATTATCAATATTTTCTTTGTATTGAGGGCATCTATTCCCCTGATCCTATTCGTCCTTCATTTTGTCTAGTAAAACAATTCCTTGATATATTTCTTTTGATATTCGATGATCCATATTTGCCTTGTATAAAGGCTTCCTCTTGCCCTGATCCTATTCGTCTCACATTTTGTCTTGTAAAATAGTTCCTTGAAAAAGTTATTAGTACCAAATCTGAAAATTCTCGATAAAGTGGTTCTTTAGATGTTCGATGATCGATATGGAGATTACCTCTTTCAATGATCCTATTCGTCCTTTATTCTGTCCAATAAAACCAGTTTCTTGAGGAAGTGATTGAAACCAAATTTGAAAATTCTCTCAATATTTCTTTGTATGGGGGTTATCTCTCCCCCTGATCATATTTGTCCTTTATTTTGTCCAGTAAAAGCAGTTTCTTGAGGAAGTGATTGAAACCAAATTTGAAAATTCTCTCAATATTTGCCTTGTAAGGGCAACTTTCTCCCTGGTCCTGTTTTTTATAACAATGTTACTTTCGGATATTGGGGTTCACCAGTTTAATTGTCTATAAGTCCCAAACAAACAGACAAACACAGATTTATTTTTATATATATATAGAAAAGCTTAAACCCCTTTCCGGGAAGGGGTCTTAAATGGAAGTTATAAACAAAACATGGGCCGATACTCATCAGATTCATCAATTAGTAATAAATTTTACTAGAAATTTGAATCGTGATGTTATTGAATAAAATTGGTCTGAATTTAAGAGTTGGAAGGGGTCTCATATGGGAATTAAATTATAAAATACTAAAAAATGTTGACATGTATTCAGGGCACCAAATTTAATTGAATCGGTCTTTATTTAAGAATTTTACATGCTTTAAATTATATTCTGGGAGGAGGCCTTATATGGGAGCATGGAAAAATAGTGGACACAGGACAATCTAGTTCTTTGAGTTTATTTTTAAATAGTAAATAGTAAGTAAATATATGAGGTAAATTGCATAAAATTATCTTCAAAATTGCGACCTATATGACAAACTTATTATGGGGTATATCAAAATTTTGCATATTTTAGTTTGTAACCTTCTTTCTATTGATCAGATTTGTATGTTTTTTTTTTGTTAGATGATGAAGCATATACAGCCGTATGTGCCGTTAGGTTGTTTAAACAGAGGTCTTTAACATTTTTGCTAATCGCCCGATTTGTTAGCAAATTTCATTAAATTCGGACAATTATTCTAGGCGTTAGAATGTTTCCAACAGAATCAATCGACTCAGTTTTTGATTCGATGAAGAAATGTATGTACTTTATAGGGTCTTAGATAATTTATTCTTAGACACGGAATACAAAGTCAATATATCCTCATCACCATTTTTGGTGGTAATTGTGTGAAATAATTCATATTTAAATTTGAACAGAAAGTCTGTAAATTATTGAGGCGATCAATTCTTTCTCTGAGTGATCATATTCTAGAAAAATAGAGAATTTTATAAAAGTAAATTAATCGAAGCCATCAAATTTTCAATATTTGAAATTAAAAATATTTACATTTATTTGAGTTACAACACTTTTGCTTCGAATTATATTTTCTGTTCGTTATCTTTCCTGCTATAAAACGATCGTTTCCTAATTCAAATGGAAAAAATATTAAAATTACAGTTTATATTAATACTTTTAAGAGGGATCAAATCAAACAGTCAATCATTTTGTTATGTTGTTGTTCTCTAACTTCCAATCGAACTTAAGAGAAAAATGTTTTGCCGATTGTTTCTTAAATTAAATAGAAAAGATGCCAAATTAATTATGCGTAATAAATTTTAGGAATTAAAACACAGTTCATTAGTTTGTTGCTCTCTGACCTCTAAGTTCTGACTCCTCTCAAGTTGCGGTAGCTTTGGAATATTCTTTCTCTCTCTCTCTCTCTTTATAACACCTACCAAAACGATCGATAAGCTTTATAAAAATTGCTTTAAATATTTTAAACCATTTTATAAATTATTTCCGATTCGAATAACATTATATCATCTTCCCTTTTATAGTCCTGTATCCTCCAAAGATAAATTGTACTTTTAATTGAGTTGGAGTTTTAAAAGTTTTTTCTAAAACTTTTACTGAGACGTTTGAATTTAACCGATTTTTATTCAATTTTTATACGATCTTTTTCTCCATGGTCGTTTACCCAAACGATCGTAACTTAATTTGAAGACAGAATTATACTCTTCCCACTTTTTTCTCTCAGTCTTTTTGATACTTCCAACAAACGATATTTATATTTTAAACAATTTACTTTCTTTTTAATTTAAATCTCTTTACCTGGACTTTTCTCCCAAATGATCACAACTTGATTAAAGGAGAGAGTATTTTTATTTCATTAGAGGGATCGAGAAGATTTATTTTAATGTTTTTTTAATTGTCTGATCTTATAAGTTCATTAATTTTTTCATTTCTTTATCTCTCTCTCTTGCTCTCAATCCGAATACACTTCAAAACATTCATACATTTTATCAAGAGATATGATGGAAAGGGTTTTCCCGCATTTTAAAACGTAGACAATTTTCTATAAATTTTCCCTCTTCCTCTCACTCTCCTTCTAACTAAGACATTTCTCTTATACATTGATTAACCTTTTTTCCTAATTTATGTTTCTGTGCCTGTCTGCCCTTTGGCGTTCAAACTATGACATTTATTGGTTTCACTACAATTTCAGTATTCATTGCACATAACAGCTGTTCATGTTGTCGATTGCTTGTTGCCAACTATCAACAACATGTGCAACAATTTGAAAGTTTAAACAATAGACCAACAACTATCAATGATTTTTATTAATGAATGGCAAAGAAGTAAACCAAGATAACAGATGTTAATCAGAGACGAAGAAATGTTGAAAGCAAAATTGTTAAACGAGAAAAATGAAAATATAAAGAAATGAAAAAAAAAAAAATGGAAAATATGCAGTTTAAGTTTAAAGTTCAAATTAAAGAGAAACAAGTGAAAATATTATAAACCGCAAACCCGAATTTTGAATACTCTGTAGTTGATGAATAAATATGTATTCATAGAATATAGAAGCCGGAACAATTACTATTTTTATTATCGATAATTAATCGATAATTAAAATTATCGAGAAAAATTTCTATAGAAAATTAAAGTTATCGAAAAAATTTTCTATAGAAAATTTATAGTTATCGAAAAAATTTTCTATAGAAAATTTATAGTTATCGAAAAAATTTTCTATAGAAAATTTATAGTTATCGAAAAAATTTTCTATAGAAAATTTATAGTTATCGAAAAATTTTCTATAGAAAATTTATGGTTATCGAAAAATTTTCTATAGAAAATTTATAGTTATCGAAAAAATTTTCTATAGAAAATTTATAGTTATCGAAAAAATTTTCTATAGAAAATTTATAGTTATCGAAAAAATTTTCTATAGAAAATTTATAGTTATCGAAAAAATTTTCTATAGAAAATTTATAGTTATCGAAAAAATTTTCTATAGAAAATTTATAGTTATCGAAAAAATTTTCTATAGAAAATTTATAGTTATCGAAAAAATTTTCTATAGAAAATTTATAGTTATCGAAAAAATTTTCTATAGAAAATTTATAGTTATCGAAAAAATTTTCTATAGAAAATTTATAGTTATCGAAAAAATTTTCTATAGAAAATTTATAGTTATCGAAAAAATTTTCTATAGAAAATTTATAGTTATCGAAAAAATTTTCTATAGAAAATTTATAGTTATCGAAAAAATTTTCTATAGAAAATTTATAGTTATCGAAAAAATTTTCTATAGAAAATTTATAGTTATCGAAAAAATTTTCTATAGAAAATTTATAGTTATCGAAAAAATTTTCTATAGAAAATTTATAGTTATCGAAAAAATTTTCTATAGAAAATTTATAGTTATCGAAAAAATTTTCTATAGAAAATTTATAGTTATCGAAAAAATTTTCTATAGAAAATTTATAGTTATCGAAAAAATTTTCTATAGAAAATTTATAGTTATCGAAAAATTTTCTATAGAAAATTTATAGTTATCGAAAAAAATTTCTATGGAAATTTTATAGTTATCGAAAAAAAATTTCTATAGAAAATTTATAGTTATCGAAAAAAAATTTCTATAGAAAATTTATAGTTGTCGAAAAAAAATTCTATAGAAAATTTATAGTTGTCGAAAAATTTTCTATAGAAAATTTATAGTTATCGAAAAAAATTTCTATGGAAATTTTATAGTTATCGAAAAAAAATTTCTATAGAAAATTTATAGTTGTCGAAAAAAAAATTCTATAGAAAATTTATAGTTGTCGAAAAAAAAATTCTATAGAAAATTTATAGTTGTCGAAAAATTTTCTATAGAAAATTTATAGTTATCGAAAAAAATTTCTATGGAAATTTTATAGTTATCGAAAAAAATTTCTATAGAAAATTTATAGTTATCGAAAAAAATTTCTATAGAAAATTTATAGTTATCGAAAAAAATTTCTATAGAAATTTTATAGTTATCGAAAAAAAATTTCTATAGAAAATTTATAGTTGTCGAAAAATTTTCTATAGAAAATTTATGGTTATCGAAAAAAATTTCTATAGAAAATTTATAGTTATCAAAAAAATTTATATAGAAAATTTATAGTTATCGAAAAAATTTCTATAGAAAATTTATAGTTATCGACAAAAAATTTCTATAGAAAATTTATAGTTATCGACAAAAAATTTCTATAGAAAATTTATAGTTATCGAAAAAAATTTATGTAGAAAATTTATAGTTATCGAAAAAATTTTCTGTAGAAAATTTATAGTTATCGAAAAAATTTTCTGTAGAAAATTTATAGTTATCGATAAAATTTCTATAGAAATTTATAGTTATCGAAAAATTTTCTATAGAAATTTATAGTTATTGAAAAATTTTCTATAGAAATTTATAGTTATCGATAAAATTTCTATAGAAATTTATAGTTATCGATAAAATTTCTATAGAAATTTATAGTTATCGATAAAATTTCTATAGAAATTTATAGTTATCGATAAAATTTCTATAGAAATTTATAGTTATCGATAAAATTTCTATAGAAATTTATAGTTATCGATAAAATTTCTATAGAAATTTATAGTTATCGATAAAAGTTCTATAGAAATTTATAGTTATCGATAAAATTTCTATAGAAATTTATAGTTATCGATAAAATTTCTATAGAAATTTATAGTTATCGATAAAATTTCTATAGAAATTTATAGTTATCGATAAAATTTCTATAGAAATTTATAGTTATCGATAAAATTTCTATAGAAATTATAGTTATCGATAAAATTTCTATAGAAATTTATTGTTATCGATAAAATTTCTATAGAAATTTATTGTTATCGATAAGTTTCCAATAAAAATGTATAGTTATCGAAAATTATTCCTTGAAAAAATAAAAATTAATAAACATCTCTGCTGAAGGAGAATTCATCCACTTACCCACATAGAAAATATCTTCATATGTAACTGTTGGTTCTTTGCCTCTTCTCGTTAACAGTGAATTCCTTCTACTCGTTCGATATGGTGCTGCTGTACTCGAACTTTGCAATAACTCTTGCAATGCCAATTTCTCTGTAAATATCACTTCACCATCCAATTGCAATTCCAATTTGCCACGATCTACTATTATTTTAGCCATATGCCAACTGCCATCGGTAATGAAACCACTTGCTGGTGTGGCCACTGTATCATTATCGGAACCCAATAAATTGCTGGCAATTTTTAGATGACCATTTTCCAAACCTAAACCTAAGAATTTCATACGATCATGTTCACTCCAAATGAGTAAACCATCCGGTTCAATTGTTGAGAAATTCAATGAGATTTGTAAAGCTTCTCTTGGTCTAATGTACATTGAGGGGCCTTTGCGTTTGTCTTTCATGGGAATGCGTGGTGGTGGCAAGATCAAATAACTGTTGCCACGAAAACTTGGTGTTGTTGGTTTACTTAGAGCTGGTGATGTTGTTGTTATTGTTGTTGGTAACAAAGATGACAAGAAAAATGAAAAATAAGAAAAGAAAACAAAAGGGAAAATATTTATTATTTTGTTTATTTATTTTTTTTTTGTTTGTTTTTATTTTATTGCTGTAATACAAGTGTATAGAAGAAGAGAAACTTGTTGCTTAAAAAAAAAAAAACATCTAGAAGAAAATATGATTTGTTATTGTTGTTGTTGTTGGTGGTGGTGGTTTTGCTTCTACACTATTGTTATTGTTATTGTATTGTATTACATATATATTTAAATATGATTAAATCTGCCTTTTGAATGAAGATATTTAACCCTGATCTCATTCATTATTATTTGTTGTGTCGCAAAAAATTCTCATGCATTCAAATATTTTGATTTAAAATTTTTTTTTCAAATTTATTTTACAAAAATTGCGATTCTTTCGCACACAAAAGTATTCATTTTGTAAATGAATTTTTAATCACTTAACCCTTTTGTTGTTGTCATTTTACCGGATTTTTCCATTTAATGACAAAACTGCTTCTTCACATTTTTATTGAAAACCGAAATTGCAAAATTTAATTTTAATTTGAAAATTTTTATACCCTACACCACCGAAGGTGATTGGTGTATTATGGGTTTGTGCTGATGTTTGTAACATGCAGAGACCTTTAAGTATACTGTTCGACTTAGAATCACTTTCAGAATTGATATAATGATGTCCATCCGTTCGTCTCTCTGTCTGTCCGGCTGTCCATGTAAACGTTGTGAACAGTCTACAGGTCCCATATTTGAAATATCGCAATGAAATTTGGTATATATCATTATGACGATACGATACCTGTCGAAATTGGCCATGTTCGGGGTTTTTTTCAGGTGTTATCGATGAGGGCAAAAATCTCACATTTACGTTTTTAATGCAATAATTGGTCAGATTAAGATAAATATAAGCAAAAAGCGATGTAAAAAATTATACGAGGGTTAGTTCATAATTTCTTGTAGACCCCACATAAATATTACAATCATGTACTTCACACTTAAGAATAAAACAGAAAATCAAATTATACGAGGTTCGTTCATTAAGATTTTCGTAACCACCATTTTTAACCAACGATGTAGTATAGGGTATTAGATAGTCGATCTTGACCGACTATACATTCTTACTTGTTTACTGTTTTTTTAGTGCCGTTAGCATTTTATTTTATTTTGTGGAACGTGATTGATTTTTTTTAACGATTTTGCTTTTGGCCTTGAAAATGCGATTAGTTAAGAGTTAAATTAATTAGTTTATTTTTATAATATTTATCTCTAAGATCGAAAATATGTCTTAGATGAAAGATACAAATTAAAGTTTTCGAACTAGATTTCAATGATAATAACGAATGACGATTTAAGAAATACGTCAATGTTCATGCGGAACTAGAGACTACATTGTTCTTGTGGGGTATTATGCGTTTGTGTAGATGTGCTAACTTTTAAGTATTGCCTTCGACTCAGAATCACCTCCTGAGTCGATTATGTCCGTTCATGTAGCTTGCTGTTCATGTAAAACTTGTTTGAAAATATCTTAATGAAACGTGGTTGGTACTATTATTTTGGCTCAAGGACGACGACTATTGTAATTCTTTAAAATCGCTCCAAATAGGCCGCATAAAAATGTCCTCCTGGAATGTAGTTTTTGGGTTATAAAATTCTTGAATATTAATCGATTTTAACCAAATTTTGCAAAAATAAATAATACGAGAATCGTTCCATTATATCTTATATGTCCCATACAACCCTCTTAAATTAAAATGTGAGAAATTATTCGAGGGTCAGTCCATAACTTTTTCTCTCTCTCATATAGTCCTCCAGAAAAAGAACCTTTATAACGCATAAATTTTAGTATCACAATAATCTGTTGCACATTTAAGCATAAATGAGAAATAAAAAATATATGAGGGTCGTTCATATATTTTACGTAGCAGTTATTTGCAACCAACAATGTGGTGTGGGGTATATCATGGTCGGGCTTAACCGAGTTGTTGTTAATTGACTATTGCATTTCGAAACCATTTGATATGGAATTGTCGATTATCACTTCCGGTATCATTAAAACGTTTGAGAGACACCACTGTAAACCGAAAACTCTCATGTCGAAAAGTTAAATGTGAAAACAATTTATTGAAAAAATTACATTTTAGAGTCACCTTCTTCGATATGGAAGTGCCGATTATCATTGAATGTCGATTTTCGGGTAGAACCATGAATTTTTAATATTCTACTTGCTACTCCCACTCGAGGTGCGATTAATTGACAACTGAATTTTGAACCCCTTCTTTACCAAAAAAAAACTCGATTTTTAATCTCGATGTCAGTGAATCGTATCCGGGATATTAGTGTATGTCGTAAACTAAGTTGAATGGTTGAACTGTTAGAGTCTCTCCTTGGCTATAGGGTGACTATTGTATCCATTGAGCTAGAAATAATCGGTTATTAGGAAATATTGGGATTATTACTGTCACCAAACAGAACATTAGATCTATAGCGATATGTAGAGGATGAGCTGGGCGAGGTACGTTACATGATATCGCGTTATAATTTTTTATTCTTTGTGCCTTCAATTTAATTATTTAAATCCAATCTACGCGTTAAAGGCACACAATCATAATCTTATTAAGTGCCTTACTAACAAGTGACAAGGCACTGAATGTGAGTTTCTTTCCATGTGGGGAATTATACCGATATAATCCCGTCCAAAAAAGTTTTCCCAAATCATTACATCCCTCTTTACGTTTCTTCTTATCTGGGTAGAGCATTTGGTTTGGGTCAGCGAATATCAATTACATTAAGGTAAAATTAGGCCATCAAATCATATTTCTTGCAGAATGATTTCAGTTAGTCCAAGCTCGTAATTATATTTCATGATCCAAATCACGGTGTATTTTTAATATTTAGGGACGTTAACGTTTCGAATTCATCAGGCAGATTTTTTGAGATTTCGTGTATTTTATAACAAGGTTTATTATTGCGATTATGGAGCTGTCAGACAAGGTGTGTATATGTCACAAGTTTATATCGAGAAGCACTTCAGTGCTACTTCCACCAACTAGGAGATTAGACGCATCAATTGCCTTTCAAAGTTTGCCTACATTTGATGGGTGTCAGGGCAATATCGCCCAGAGTTCACCACCTGGAAATTTGAAAGTTCACTTGAAATGTAATATATAAATGTTACATTCACAAAATTGGATCAATCAGAAGCTCTGCTTATTATTACACTCCTCAGCTTCATAAAATTTGATGTATCGATAAATGGAAAATGGTTTTCTGTCATCCATGTAATCTCCTGATACTGTTTAATATCATTGGAAACGTTATTGTTCAATTTGGACTTTTTATATTTTAGGTACCTTTTTCATTCCATATTTCGACAAAATTTACTAAGAATCAACATGATTGACATTTAGAATATACATTGACGTATGTTAAGCTTTCTCGTACCAAAAGACCCATTCAAACTCTTAAGCTAATTTTAATTATTAACTTTAAAAAAAGATTCTAATGTTTTTTATTAATTTAATTCAGAATCATAATTAAATCAAATTTAAAATCTATTAATCATTCATCATCCATTAAAAGCTTAAACAAGACAAAAGTACTGTACGAAGTCCTCATAAAAATACGATATATGAATTTTTAATCACCTGACATAATCAAAAACAGAGTTATTAACTTTTTGTTTATTTCAATAATTTTTTATAACTTTTTTATTGTTTAACTAATTTTAATTTTAAATTAAGCAAAAAATTTATTAAATTACTTAGAAATGAGATAAAAAAATTCTTAACTTGGTTTTAAATCATCTGAATGTAGAGAAGTTAAAAAAGTTGCAAAAAAAAAAAAAAAAAAAAAAGATTTAAATTAATTTTCATAAATATTTAAAAATATAAAAATATGAACAAAAAAACTGAAAATGAGAAGAAAAGATAATAAAAACTAAAATGTAAAATATGGCAGCAACAGAAAATTTATTATTAACAACAAAAAAATTGGCAAAAGTTATGACGAGAAACATTAAAAATCGCTATAAAACAATATGGAAACTGTAGCTGAACAGAAACAATAACAATAAACAAGTTATGAATTTCAAATAAATAAATAAATAAATAAATAAATAAATAAATATAAGAACAAAATGGAAATGGTAACACGAAAGTGTTGCCGTTAAGGTTCATTTAAAAGTAGTACATAATAAAAGTAATACGAAAAATCAAATCAGTGTTGCCGTTAAGGCACATTAGGAAGTAATACGAAAAATCAAACAGTGTTGCCGTTAAGGTTAATTTGAAAGTAATACAAAAAATCACACAGTGTTGCCGTTAAGGTACATTAGGAAGTAATACGAAAAATCAAACATTGTTGCCGTTAAAGCACATTTGCAAATAATACGATAAATCAAACAGTGTTGCCGTTAAGGCACATTTGCAAATAATACGATAAATCAAACAGTGTTGTCGTTAAGGCACATTTGCAAATAATACAAAAAATCACACAGTGTTGCCGTTAAGGTACATTTGCAAATAATACGAAAAATCAAACAGTGTTACCGTTAAAGCAAATTTGAAAGTAATACGAAAAATCAAACAGTGTTGCCGTTAAGGTACATTAGGAAGAAATTAGTTCATTAAGGGTGTAAAATTTAAATTTTGATTTTTTGATTTTTTGATTTTTTTGATCACGTTTAATGTCAAACAAATGAATCTATTTCTAATCGGATTTTAATGAGTAACTGAAGAAAGTGCGTACTAAAATTACTAAATATTTTCGACCAAACTCTACTTAACCCTATAAAAAGTTGGTCAACTTGTTTGTTGATAAAAAACTGATTTCGGTAAAAGAAATAGTCCACATGCTGTTTGTAAAACCAGAAAAATATAAACATTTTTAAAAGACCTCCCAACACACCCGGTAGGAAAGTAGCCTGTAGGTTTAGAAACACGCAAGGCTCAGAAAGTTGCTGACAAGTACGCTGCCAAAAATGTATAGGTCAAAACAAAGCACGTAAATTGAAGTCAAGTTTTTTTAAGACTTCCTGGTCAATAATTTTCTCGAGGGAATATTTAGGGAAAGTTTGGTACCGAGAAACTCCCAAAAAATTCTTGGTATGACAAGCTCTATGCAATTGCGTCAAAAGAAGTCAATCATTTCCTGCAATGAGCTCTAAAAATACAGGAATTTACATCAAGGAATGTAAACAAAAAAGGCTGCTTCATAATGTGTTCACTTATTTTAGGACTGACTTGACTTTCTGTAACTTCGATAAACAAGCCCAAGGATGTTAACAAAGTATTTTTACCAAGAGAGATAAGACCTAACAACTGCCTGGGGCTAAGATCAGTGGCTATTGATAAAAGAGAATTGAAGAGCACAAAAATGTGTCCAAAAGTGTGAAAGATTTTAAACTGAGATGGACTACCTGTTTCAGCAATATGTTTCTGTCATTTAGAAACATTAATGGTAGAGTTTCCGAAAATCGTTCAAAATTTCATCTCAAGTGATTAAACTATAAAAACAAAATTAATCATCAAATAAAAATTTTAATAACAAATTTAAACATATATGTATGTTAAGAATTATTAGATCTCACTTATTAATACATAATATTTAAATTACTAATTTCAGTAATTTAAACAATATGGCAACCCAGACCTCATATATATATTTTATACTGATAATAATTAATTTAAACTGATTCGGGTTACTTTGTACTTTAAGATTAATGCGACAGCACAGTTGACTTTTTCGACATTATCAGCACACAATTCACAAGAGACTGATAAATTAATTCACAACTAAAACACAGACTAAACAATCGAGACGATATCGAGATTCAGTCATTAACATCCAGATTAACATACCATATAGCGAAATATACGGGGTTAAGTTTATTTAGATTCCCGGTTACATTTAGCATTCCATATCTAGTTTTATTTTGACCACGTATGATATTCGTGGACCATAGAACTGTGTGCTTTCAATAGAAAACAGGTAAGGCTTCTGGTGTAGATTATAACCTGACATATATTTTGGCTCCGATTGCTAGACGGGAGGGAGGAATATATAATCTCCAGTTTGTGGTACAACTCGGACATGTCGGTGGTACATTTCTCAAAGTTAATGAATCCTGATAAATTGTTTTAGTTTTCTACAGGTTTTGGTTGTTTTACAACAGATTCCAAAACGACCTTTTTAGTTCCTTTTTATTTAGAATCTATTTAAACGTCATTCAACTCGCACAATTCCGGTATTTTAATTTTGGTTTTTAGTACCGGGCATTAAGGTACAAAACTGTACGTTCCTTTGGCCGCCCTTAAAAGGTGATAAGATTCTTTGACTGAAATCCTTTCAATTTAATTTCTTTGAAGTGTATCACAATAGAGCAATCGGGGTGCTATCGTCAGTGATCGAGCTTGTTTCTTAACTTTACATAATGACATATTTAATGAAGTACTCGTATGTACCCCCAACTTAATATCGAATCAATAATATTGACTTTATATTAATCTTAAATTTAATTAATTTCTTCGTTCTTGGAACTTACCAATTTCACAATAGAATCCTCCCCAGCCATTCGGACAAGAGCAACGACCACTTCTCAAGCAACGACCATTATTTTTGCAGGGTATTAATTTACAGGTCTCTGAATATTCACAACGATCTCCCTTGGCATATTCCGGACAAATGCAATGAGGTTGTAATTTTTCATCTAACCAACAATGGCCACCAGCTTCACAAGAATCACCGCCACAGGCAGTACCATCACAATCACGTATATTACGGGATTCTATAATGAAAATAGAATAAATTATACAATATTAAACCCAAACTTCTTTCAAATGCCTTTGGCTTTGGAACTCACCTATAATATTTGTTTCATTTAAAACAATACGTGTGCCACTCACTACCAAACCTCTCACACAGCCTCGGAAGGGAATAGGAAAGCCGGAAATAGCATTATGTGGTAATTTCGATAAATCCTTAAGACCACCCACATATAATAAAGCATCTGGCTCGATTAATACTTCAGCTGAAGGCGCCAAAGCCGATGAAGCACTACCCTCCACCCATAATGTTAACCATCTGCCTCTTTGAGCCATTTTAATTTTATGCCATTCTCCTATAGCCAACATACGAACACTACGTACAACCGTAACATGATTACTTGGTCCCGATATACGGAATTCCACTACACCACCTTGTAGTGATAATGAGACAAAACCAATTTTCTTATCCAAATTATTATTAAGAGTGCCAAAGTACAGTAAAAGTCCTCTCTCCGATAATGGTCTCAATTGGAATTCAATAAAGAAGAATTGTACACGATGATGTTCTTCAAAAGATTTAGAACTCATTAGGGGAACGGGTGAAAAACTACGTTGTTTCTCCACTTCATTTAGCAGTTTCATAACAAAATGTTGATTGGTGGAGGAGATGGGTTTAGGCGGCATTAATTTTTTGGTAAAATTACGATAACTAATCATTTGTGAACGTTTGGCACCAATTTTATCGGTATTATCATACAGATAGGGCCATCGTACGGCCAAATAAGAACGTCTACCGGTTAAGCTGACATCGCTGAGAGCATGTATTTCTGTAGAAAAAGGGAGAAGGGAAAGAAAGTTATTATTTGATTATAATTAATTTCGTAGATACAATATATGGAACTCTACAAGCTCCCTTTCAAATATCACGTTGAAGGGCATAAATCTTACGCTATAACTGAAATAATAACTATACAATCTTAAATTGATGTTCGAAATTATACGAGGTTCGGTCCATCATATCTTCTAGCATCGATATAAAAAGAAAAGATCCTTTTCAAACACAAAAATTTCAAATAAATTTTAGTTTCGCAATAATGCATTTAAATCAGAAAAGCATATTATACGAGGGTCGTTTATAACTTTTTCGTAGCACTCATATACGACCAACAATCGGGTGGGCCGACTATAATATTTTTATTTGTTTTTTAAGACACTTTTTTTCGATTCGAAACTTCGAGGCTGATGCTCTTTTAAGAATTTCAATAATCTGGAGATCATACTACAATCGTTGTCCCTGTAAGGATCATCTTGATAGGACAAAATTTGAAGAATAATAAAAATTTCCGCAACCAATAAAGAGCAACAACTATTTATTAAGCGGCGTTTTTTCGGGGAATTACCTCACTTTATGAATTGAGTATGTATTTGAACATCACGTAGATGAGCAGTTTTGAGAAAATGATAACGTAATAATGATCGGAACAAGTGAAGCAGAACTTCCAAGAACTTCCAAGAACTTCCAAGAACTGATCGTTTAAATTTGAAAATATCACTGCACTCCGACTTTGCAATCTTCAATCAAAAGGGAAAGAATGCGAAAGTAGATGATTTGCGATGATAACTAGCGACTAGATGAACTAAAAACGAAGCTGAAATGAAGCTTGAACTTGTAAAGATACTACAGTTTCATTTACGACATAACGAACTTAGTAGAGAAATGAATTGCACTGCTCGTCAAGATAGGATGTACAGAACAACAAATCGTTGCAACGAACGTGGAATAACAGATAAAGATATGGTAGAAGCTCTATAGCCGAGCGTTCTTGGCACTATTGAATTTAGTATGTACAAGTTCTCAAGGTATAGAAATCGGATGCTTTAGACGGTATCTCTGCTAAGGTACGGAAATCTAGCACATGAGCGATGGAGTTATGACGCCAACAGTTCATGAAGTCCAGGAGTGTGAGAATCTGGAAAACGAGCTGTGGGATTATAAGTTTATAAAGATTATATTTGTATGTTGGTTTTAAAGATTCTGAATTCTGAGGAAATCATATCATGACGATGAGACTTCTTGTATGTGATCCCGATAAGCCATCCGCAGATACTGAGATATGGAGGATTAATTTAAAAATCTTTTAAAATAATTGATCGTCTAAAGCAAACTTCGAGATCATCACTACGTGTCAAGGCAGCAATCTTCAATATACCTTCGCATAGGAAGGAGGGGTCCTTGAATTCTTGGATAAAGTTAAAAACGAGTGCATGTGATAAATGCGTGAAACGCTGGACAACGGAAAACGAATGCCGCTATGCGACGCTTCTACATTGACCAATGCGTAAAAGCGATAGATGTTTACCCACCCAAAGCTGCTTTATGATTTCAACCTATTTCCTCATTTAATCTTAGTCCATTTTCAATTATTTCATAAAAACCAGTTGAGCTTAAAATTCCCTGGGAATTTGTCACATATTTAAACACCTTGAAATTTTTTCAAGCAGCTAAATAAAATTAAACGAATAAGAAAATCGACCACAACATGACCACAATGATTGGCTATAGCCACCAGCATTCTTGCGCCACTCTTTTCAATACATTTTGGGCAATTATTGTTGCTTGTTATTTTTATATATTTAATCGATATAATTACTTACCTTCATCACAGTTTTTACCCGTTCTACCGACCGGACAATCACATTCATATCCGTTGACAAGTGGCACACATGTAGAATCATCTGAACATTTATTGTTAAATGAATCACAAGGGTTTGTAGGTTGAGCACATAAAGGTCCATACCAGCCCTCCTGGCAAATACAACTATTTGTATTGTTGTTATAATTGTTGGCCAAATTAAAGTGTAAGAAAAACAGGAAAATGAAATGAACAAAAAATATGGATTAAAAAAGTTGAAGGAAGAGCATGACTATAAAAAGGAAAGGAATTTGTGTGACAATTGTTCTGTGAAGGTAGATTTGAATTTGCGAAACTATTTTTTACTTACGTAAATGTTGCTCCATGTTGTAGACAAGCACCATCATGTTGACAGGCATGTCGATGACATTCCCTGGTGCCACATTGTCCCACACCTCTACCACGTACTCCTCTCGTCTCTTGCAAAGGCACCGTTACTTGTCCAGCCTTAAGATGAACATCATATATACAACCTTGAAAGCCCGAATGTAAAGGCAAATCATGTGGCAACGTATTGAAATTTGCCATTTCATGACCACCCAAATAGAGAATTGGCATAACATCCATACGACTAACACTGCCAGGAGAACGTCCTGTTATATTAAATTTACCATCCACTGATAGCCAGGCCTGGCGTCCAATACGACCCACTTTAATTTCGTAAGGCACACGTGGTGCATCCAAACGGAAATCAATAGGTTTCTGAGTAAATATTCTACGAGGTCCAGCACCCAAATTCCAAGTTAACATAATATAGCCCTGTATAAAACTAATAGCCAAATGATCGCTCTTCTCATCATGATAGCCGGGTTGACCCAAGAAGGCCAACAGAGCTATTTGTGACATAGTTTGTGGTAAAATCTTAAAACTCAATTCCATGGAATACTCCAAAGGTATGGGCACCGTGTAGGCCACAAAGGAAGATAAACCATTAACACTGCCCGAGAATGAGGGCAAAGCCACTTCCAAATCTGAAAAGTTAGCAGTTGCATCAAGGAATATAGATAAAGGAGGAAGGAATGCTTTTGTTAGTGAATAATAAGGTTTTAAGATTAAGGACCGATTTTCATAGATTTTAAGGATTTTTTTTTCAAAAGGAAATTAAAGTAAAGAATTGAAATTAGTTTTCAAAAAATCTTCAAAACAAAATATTGATGAACTTTTGTAAAAAAAGAAATTAAAATTTATAAAAAACAATAAGAAAGAGAAAAAGAAAAACTTACCAAAAGTTTTAAAATAAAATTAATTAAAAATTATTAATTAAATAACAACTAAATGGAACTGAGGTTTACAATTTTAGTAGACAAAATGGTCATGGGTTGCTTCGCTTAGAATTTCCCTTTTTTCACTTTGAAAAACTTACTGTGTTCACAATAGTGACCATGTTTGCCCAATGGACACAGACATAAATAACCGCTGCCTGGAAATTGTACACATGTTCCTCCATATTGACAGGGATTATCTTCACACACTGAAGTCTCACAAGTGGGACCCATATAACCTGTAGGACATTTACATTTCCATTTCTCTAGTTTATCACCATTTTCATCTACTTCATTGGTTTCGATTTTTATGCAAGCTGCCCCATTACGGCAAGGGCTGGATAGACAGGCCAGAGATCCACATTCGGTTATGCCAAAACCATCCAAAGCATCACTGGAAGTAAATGAAGTGAAATAAAAGTTTTGAAAGGAAAAGTTTTTAATTGGTGACATAAAAAAAAACATCTATGACCAGCACTCAGTCCACTGAGTATTTTGAAGATTCTCATAAAGGACCATATAATCTAATGAAGTAGAATCTGATGTAGAACTTAAATTAGAACCTGATTTGAACTTAAATCTGAAATAGAGCCTGAAATAGAACCTGAAATAGAACCTCAATTTGTATCTTAACGGGAATCTTAACCGGAATTTGAGCTAGAACCTGAACTGAAATGTGAGCTAGTATCTGAACCAAAATTTGAACTTCAATCTGATCTAGAATCCTAACTGGAATTTGTGTTAGAATCTAAAGTAGAATTTGGGATTAAATCTAAATTACAATCTGAACTGGTGTCTCTACTAGAATTTGAAGAACCAGAACTGACTAGAACCAGAACTGAACCATCTGAACTAATATTTGAACTAGAACCTGATATGGAATCTGAACTGAAATTTGAACTAGAATCTGAAAAAGTGTTTGAGCTGGAGTTTGAGCTTAAATCTTAACTAGAATCTGAACTGGAGTCTGAACTAGAATCATCGCTTAAATTTGAACTAAAATCTAAACTTAAATCTGAACTGGAATCTTAACCGAAATCTGAGCTAGAACCTGAACTGAGCCAGTATCTAGAATCTGAACTGGAATTTAAAATCCAATTAAAACTGGAGTCTGAACTAGAACTTGAGTTAAAACCTAATCTGGAACCTAATCTATAACCCTAATTGAAATTTGAGATAGAACTTTAACTAGAATTAGCGCTAACATTTAAATTAAAATCTAAACTAGAACCTTAACTGGAATTTCAACTAAAAACTGATCTAGAATTTGGACAAAAATTTGCACCAGAATCGTAACTAGAGTTTGAACTAAAATTTAGAACTGAACTGGAACTCAAATAGAACTCAAATAGAACTCAACTAGAACTCAACTAGAACTCAACTAGAACTGAACTGGAACTGAACTGAAACTGAACGGGAACTGAACTAGAGCTGAACTCGAACTCACCTAGAACCCAAGTAGAACTCAACTAGAACTGAACTGAAAGTGAACTAGAACTAAACTAGAACTAAACTAGAACTAAACTAGAACTTAACTAGAACTGAACTTGAACTAGAACTGAACATAAACTCACCTAGAACTCAACTAGAATTCATATAGAACTCAACTAGAATCCAAGTAGAACTCAACTAGAACTGAACTGAAACTGAAGTGGAACTGATCTAAAACTCAACTTAAACTCAACTAGAACCCAAGTAGAACTGACTTAGAACTGAACTAAAATTGAACTGAAACCGATTTAATCAATATTCATTCACTTTAAAAAATAAAAAAACCCTTAAAATTATTTTTCAATTTCTCCTCCACCTCTCACCCTCCAAAAAGAAATCGATTACTTTCAATTTATATTAATACTTTTTTTTACTGAATTTTATTTATTACAATATTTTTTTTTTTGCAGTTTCTCTTAAAATAATAAAATTTCTAAGGCCAAAACTATAAAGAACTGAACATAAAGCATCCCTTTCTCTTCCAAACTATTAATACTCGATTTGTAATGAAAATAAAAAAAATATTGTTGAATAAAATCTATTGAATAATTTTTATGTAGATTTTCTGTTCTTTTTTTATTTTTTTTGCGAAGAGTTCACAAAATATCTACAAATTACAAATCTCATATTTGTATCTACTAATACACTAACACATACATAAACGCTACTGGCTGGTTCTCTCGGATAACCAACACATACATATGTAATGAAAATATCTCATTGTTAAATTTCATATTGTTCACATGAGTTCCACAAAAAAAGTCAATTTCTAGCAAAAATATTGAAAAAATTTGTTATACAAATGACATTTTTGTAGGATGAAAAATAAAAAATAGAGATTTTTTTTACTGGTTACAGATTTTATTATGTATTTGAATATTTTACCAGGAATATGGTCAAAAGAAAATTATTTGGTTTTATATTTTTTATGTAGAAAAAAAATTGAAATATTTTTGTAATTAAGAAATTGAAATTTATTTTGTGATAAATTGAAATTATTTTTAATTTGGGATTTTAATGACTCTGGTTTCTTGTTTTTTTTTTTGTTACAGATAAATATTACAAGGTTGATACTTTAAAAAGAAACTGAATTAAATTAAAAGGACTAAGAGATTATTGAAAAGGTAAGTTGAGATGTAATGAGAGGGGGAGAAATGATAAGAAAAATTTAATATATTTAAAGTTGTAAAATAAGTTTTTTTTTTGGCATTTAGAGGTTAAAAAGTTTTAAAGTAACGAAAAGTATAAAAAAAATTCAAATTTCAAAAACCGGTTTTTACATTTCAGAAAACCGACCAGTTTCGAATAATTTCTATTTTCGAATTATTCGTTATGCCGGTTTTTTCATTCAGTTAAACGGGTTTTAATAAAAGTCACTTTGAATTTTTTCACTATTTTATTCAGCTTAATTTTGGTATAATCTGCCGTGACTGAGAATATATAATTATTTTGATAATCTGATGAAATTTGATACAAGTGTTTATTTTAATATATATATATATATATATATATATATATATATATATATATATATATATATATATATATATATATATATATATATATATATATATATATATATATAATATATATATATATATATATATATATATATGTATATATATATATATATATATATATATATATATATATATATATATATATATATATAATATATATATATATATATATATATATATATATATATATATATATATATATATATATATATATATATATATATATATATATATATATATATATATATATCTCTTATAATCTATTATCGCATCAATTCAAAAACTGAGTCGATTTAGCTATGCCCGTCTGTCCGTCTGTCTGTTGGAAACATTCTCACTTGGCCACACCTCACTTGGTCCTAAGCAGTTTGCTATTTAAAACCAGCTATATCAGTTTATAAGCAAGGAAGTTATAGACCGATATCTGAAATAACCTCAAAATTTCGAAAAAGAACTCTTATAATTTCTTCTAAAAATGTAATTGGACTTAAACAAAAATTTAATTTCAGCATACAATTGCACATGCTTCATCATCGTGCAAAAAATTATCAAAATCTGACTAAAAGGAAAAAGTTATAGACTATAATATGCATAATTTTGATACACCCCAAACTCTTTGTGCCACATGGACCGCAATTTTTAAGATAATTTACTGAAATTTGTCACATATACTTATTTTGATACAATAATAAATCCAACGAAGTCATGTTGTTCTGGGATCATTAATTGACCCAGCTCCCATTTAAGGCCCTTCCCGGAATTGCTTATAAAACTTTTAAATTTGAACCAGTTCTATTGAAATTTGGTACAATTAATTTTTTAACTATTTTAAACCGGAAAACCGGTTTGAGCTTATAAAACAATCAAATAAAGACTAATTCCACTGGAACTGGGTACAATGCATTTTTTAACTATTTTTAATGCATATTTTTAATTAGAACAATCTCGGTTCATATTTTGATGTAGCTTCCATATCAGGCCCCTCTCCAAAAACAGTTTTCAGCTTATAAAACGAGTAAATAAAGACCAATTCTATTGAAAGTCGATACAATTATTTTGCTAACTGTTCTAAAGATATTATATTAATTGCCCTATATCGGTCCAAATTTTCCTATAGCTCCCTTATAACGGGATTTTCCGGAAAACGGATTAGAGTTTATAAAACATTTAAATAAAGATCAATTCCATTAAAATTTAACACAATGATTTTTTCTAACTATAATCAAAGTATATTATATATATGAACAATCTTGGTCCAAATTTTGCTGTAGCTCCCATATAAGACCACTTCCTGGAATATGCTTGTTATAAGCAAAAAATATGCTTATAACAAGCATATTTTTTGTTTTTATACACTTCACAATACAAGTGGTAGAGAAGGAATATTAACTTTGTTATTCTGTGTGTAACGCTAAGAATGAATTATTTCAGACCCCATAATGTATATATTCTTGCATCAAATCAAAAATCTCAGTCGATTTTCGTTAATCTCTCTGCTCACATCCACAAAAATTTACAGAGCTCAATGAAATTTGGTAGAAAAAAAGCAGTTCAGTAGAAAAAAAGTTATTGTCAAAATTATAACTAATTTTATGACTCTTAAGTGTTTCTGTGTGATATACTATATACATTTGTGAGTGTATGTGTATCTATGGAATATATGTATATCTATAGAACCTAACGTATTAACTTTACACGAATTTGTGGCGGAGGGTATTGAAGAATTTAGCATTCTTACTTGTTTTAAGTTAATTTTCGAATAACTCGAAAACTGATTTTCTGAACATGTCGTTTTTTTGAATACACTTAATTAACTAAAGGAATAATAGTTTTTAATTGAAAACAATAACGAATTTTATTTGAAATTCCAATATGAAATTAAAAACTTTTCCATTAATCAGGAAAATGATAAAGTCCCATTTATCACTGTAAAGTTCAGACCAATAAATATTAAAAATATTTAAAAATTTGACTTTTTTTCACTATAATGATCAATTTGTCACTATAGGCACCGTCTGCTAAATAATAATTTTTAAACATGATTCCAGAACTAGAATTGAACTAGAACGGAACTTGCGATTTGAAAAATTAGCATTTTTTTACCAGCTTTGGATTGGTATTATGGGCAGATCCTTGCCTCAAGCTAATCTGACTTTGCTTCGCACGAATATTCTTTAAGATTTCTTTATATAAAAATTAAACAAAAAAGTTTCATATTATGGAGCTGAAAATAGTCTTAACTGTAAATAAATATTGCCACCCTTTTGAAAATATTTTTTAAGTTTCAATCTCATATTAATATAATTTTTTAGCGGATTCATGTATTTAAAAGGAATTTGCTACTAATTTTTAAATAATTTTACGCATCATATTGAGCAAGCGAAATTAAAGAAATTAAGAAAACCCGACTTATTTTTTCATAAAATATTTTTTTGCGAATTTTGAATTTAACCGTCCACATAGCACCTCACATTGTGTAAGTCCATCCCTCAGTGCGCTGTGTTTATTGATAAACTTTTTTAGAACTTTTATGTGAAATTTTAGTTAAGAATATTTCATGATTTCAAAGTTACAGATTTAATCAAAAAAACATTTGTGGGACCACTATGGGCTGTCTGGCAACCCTACCTCAAATACATAAGTTATTGATTTTATTATGAAGAAATATCGAAAGGGATAATAAAACATTTCAAAAATTAATAAAAAAATTTAATTCAATTTTATGATTCTTCTTCCGAAAGACTTTTTTCAACATTAAATTTTGATACCTCGTCACCTGTGATTAGGGTTTTATACGTTTGAGCTGATGTTTGTAGCAGTTAGTAGACTCACTTCCAAAAATTCACTAATTCACTAATCTAAGTAATATGTAACCAAAATACTCAGCAACAATTTTCTTCTATTATTTCATATTGCTCTCATATAAACCACTTCACAGTGGAGCAAAATCAATTTTTGGAAATAAATAGATTCTAAATTTTGATTGGCTGAAAAATCACTTTAAAGCAAAAAATCTTTAATAATTATGGTACTGTAATATTAAATAACAAAAGAACACACTGTGAGCCCCATCACAGTGGGGCGGAATCACTTTTTGAAATAAAATAGATTCTAAATTTTTGATTGGTTAATTAAATCTTTAGATTTATATAACCAAAAAAACACACTGTGAGCCCCATCACAGTGGGGCAGAATTAACTTTTTTACAAATAACATCGATTGTAACTTAATTTACACAGCAGATGATTGTAGCATTTTTAATTTTTGGAGTTTGGACGGGTGAGATCTCCATGGACACAGTTTTAAGGGTGCAAATTGAATACTTTTTTCAATCTCGTGATAAATATTTCTTCATTCAATTTCAATTTTTTACCACATAATTTTAAATTTATATTTTTCTGAAAGGCTTCTTTAAACAGAAATTTATAATATAAATTTTATATCCCAAACCCTTATAGACCTAAGTCCAGATCCTCTCGTAATCGATCCATTTTCATCAAATTTGCTTTTGAATAGACATGTTATAAAATCTCTAAGTCCGAATGTTAAAACAGAATGCAGTTTTTAAAAATGTTATATATTTCTAATTATTTAGTTTTTATTAAACCTTCAATAAATGTGGACTTTATAGACCAAAAAAATATCTAGTTTTGGAACATGTTTTAATATTTTAGGGAATTTAAGGAAATTTTTCCAACAATCAATAATCCTATTTCACACTTTAATTTATATTCTTATTAGATTTTATATTTCAGACTGATATTTTAATTAATAAAATTTTTATTGGCAGTTCAAAAATGTCTATTTTCACCAAAATTTATAAAAAATTACCAAAATTTCACTTTCTAAAGAGCGGAAACAATTTTTAATATAAATTTTAAAATAAATTTTGCAAAAATATTAAAAGATACGATTCTAGTCAAAAATTTTCATATCTTCAGTAATATTTAGTTCTAAAATGCAGTACATTTTATTTTTTTTCAAGGTACGGCTTTTTACTCTTTTTTATTCTTCAAACGATCGGATCTTTCAAGAGTTCAATTTTAATTAAAAAAAAAGAGTTTTATTTTTTGTAGCTCTCTTTGAGCAAGAGTTTAATTCTAAAAATTTAAAAATTAAAGAAGAGTAAAATGCAAAAAAGAATTTTTAATTCGCACAAATTGTTTTGAAGTCTTATGTAGGCAGTGGAAAATGTTTAGCTGAAATCAAAATCGAAAAATAAAGATTAAAATTTGTTTCGCCAAAAAGAGTTTTATTTTTTTAATCTCCTCAAAGAAGAGTAAAAATAAAGATCATTTTAAAATAGAGATTTTGCTCCGAGTTTTTAATGGCAAGAACGATTTATCCAAAATCTCGTAAATATACTTTATACTATTTGCATCAAATCAAAATCTGATTTGATTTAGCTATAAACTGTCAGTTAGTTTTTGGTAAGCTTGTCGTTCTTGTTATTATTGTTCACAAGAGATGAGTGATATTTTCACGACTTTGATTTGGAGCACGAACTCCAAAGAAACTAATGTTCTCTGTTGCCTTTTATTGAACCCTTTGCTTCTACTTTTTGTAATAAAAAACATTGATCGCTGTCACCGTTTTAAAAAACAGTGATTTATAAATCACTTTCACTGGAAACGTCATTAAACAAAAAACACGGTATCGCTCATTTCTATTGTTCGCACTGCTATAATTGTGTTAAATTTCATGAAATTGACTGATTTAAAAAAAATGTTCTTTCGAAAATCACCTCAAATGGTGTACACGTGTAATATAAGTCCGTAACATGAACACATTTGAAATAAATACAAGATCGGTCCATAACTTCCATGCCTGTGTGATGGTGTATGGTATTGTATAGTTGGTCCTTAACCGATTTTTATGGTCTTATTTGTTATTTATGTACTTTTCTCTTTATCAGCCTAATTTCAATGTAACTAAGAAATCCATTTCTTTATTATCCTTTTTTAATTAAACTATTTTCCATTTTTGTTGTTGTTGTTTTTTAAATAAATTCTATGAAATATCCGCATTACTTGTCAATGCACTTTAACTAAGACAGAAATAATCATTAAGGAAAAAAAGAATTTAACTCTATTTGTTAATTTTTGAAGGGTACAAAAGTCATTTATCTTTCAAGTTACAAATTCTTTTTATACCCTACACCACCCATAGGTGATTGGGGTATTATGTTTGTAATATAAGGAAAAATGGTGTAACACCCACTTTTAAGTATACCGTTCGATATAAATCATTTTCTGAGTAGATTTAACGATGTCCATTCGTCCGTCCGGCTGGTTGTCCATGTGAACACTTTGCAGTAGCAATTTTTAATATATCTGCATGAAATTTGGTAAATATTATTTTTTTGCTTCAGGACGAAATTGTTAATATTCGGTCCAATATTTCAGGTAGCTCCCATACAAATGTCCTCCCGGAATAGGGTGTTAAGGTCAAAAAAGAGTTTTAATCGAAATTAGTCACTGATATTTTAAGTACCGATGTGACCGAATTATGCGGAGGGTCGGTCCATTACTTCTTATGAGTACCATATAACCACCCGACATGAGTTATATGAACTCATAATGAGTTCCATGTCACCGAAGTGTGCGAGGATCGGTCCATTACTTCTCATGAGTCCCATATAACCCCCTTCTAAATATCACCTTGAAGGGCATAACTCTCACACATATGTTGGTATTGGAATAACAACTGGTCAAATTGCTCTGATTTAACACACCCAGAAAAAATCCTTTTCACAACTGTCATTTACAACCATCAGTTTGGTGTAGGGTATTACAAAACTTATTTTACTTGCTTTTTTATATTTTTGTGCTCCACTTTTACCTGTGTAGTTTTTTATTTACAACAAATTTCTAAATATTTTTATCTCAACATTCCATCGTCTTTTATATACATATTTTTCCCTCAACTGCATGTAACTTAATGAGCATAAAAATTTTAGGTCAAAATGTTTTTTCTTTTTTTTTTTTAAGAAAAAAAGTTAAATAAAATAAAAAAATCTCAAACTAAAAGAGACGTATTCGTTTCAAAATAAAATTGGGAACATTTCATTAAAATAAAGGACGAACGGAAGAGGAACTAAAAATTAAACAAAAAAATTGCTAAATGCCAAAATCTCACTGTTACATATTTATCAACATATTTACACACAAACACACACATACAAAAAATACTTTTTAGTTAACAATATTCTTTATTTGAGTGGCAATGTTTCTAGGATGGTCAAGTCCTTGTGTGAGCGTATGTGTGTGTGTGTGCGGTTGATGGTCAGTCAAGTCAGTCAGTCGGTCCAGTTTATGTTATTATTTTTTGTTGCTGTCATTACTAAGTTAAGCTGCATAAACAAAAAACTGTTAGCCTTGTAAAATATCTATGTATGTGTGTATGTATGTGTGTATGTATGTATGTATGTATGTATGTATGTATGTATGTATGTATGTATGTATGTATGTATGTATTTTTTCTCTCTCAGCCAAACAAAAAAAACCCCGTCTAAAAAACGAAATGACATTAAGCCAGTTCTTTTCCATCTTTTTTAAGAGGCAGCAACTTTTGTTTGTGAGTTATGGTTGTGAAAAGGAATTAATGCTTTTTTCTCCTGTTACTGCATGTCATGGACAAGTTAAAAAGATATTCACCACTAACAGAAAAAAAGTAATAATAATTCACATTCTATACATACATGCATATGTATGTATGTGGTAATATAAAAGTTTTGGTATAAGAAACGAGGGGAAAAGAGAAGTAACCGACTGACATAAAATGTCAGTTCAAAAGGGAATATAATAAAGTAAACAAAACAAACTTTATAAAATTTAAGTTAATTTATAATTTTTTAGGAAGAGTTATGATGAAATTTGGATTTAAATTATTGAAGTCAATGTATGGAGTCAACTACTCCAACAGAACAATACGCTCTTCATTTTCATGCAAAGAAATCACATGATTCTTAAAGGCTTTTAAAGGGCTTTTGTACAGCCTCTACTTCAAACATTATATATCATTTTGTAGGTCTTACTATAGATCAAACTATAAACCCCAATACAGACTATATTACAGATCAAATATAGATTGAATGGGTTAATAACCGAAATAGAAGAGTTCAGTTAAATAATATTAAAAAACTAATCTGGTTATTATCAATGACAGATGACATTATATATCATTTTGTAGTCTTACTATAGATCAAACTATAAACCCCAATACAGACTATATTACAGATCAAAATATAGATTGAATGTTAATAACCGAAATAGAAGAGTTCAGTTTAAATAATATTAAAAAGACTAATCTGGTTAATTATCAGATGACAGATGACATTATATATCATTTTGTAGGTCTTACTATAGATCAAACTATAACCCCAATATAGACTATATTACAGATCAAAATATAGATTAAATGGTTAATAACCGAATTAGAATAGTTCACTTATAAAATATTGAAAAATAATCTGGTTAATATCAGATGACAGATCATGTTATATATCTGACAAATGATCTCAC
>PYHX02000158.1:46100091-46161804 GCA_004302925.2 Cochliomyia hominivorax
GTAACGTAACCACTGATGAGACTATGGTGTAGATGCAACTGTAGTCTACTCAATAGACGAGACAAAGGTTTATTCTAAGGACGAGCATATTGTCTACCTTTTTTTTAGCGAGTCTTTTTACAAAGTTCACTTAGTCGAGACTATATTCCACACTATATTGTGCGTCCAATCTACCCGAAATGAAATTTGAATAAATTTTTTAAAATATAAAACCTTTTTTATCTCACTCATTTCAAAATTAATTTTTTACTTTAAATATTGAAATCAATATAAAAATAATTATTTACGTTTACGACTTTCTACAAAATATCGGAATTTTTCTTAAATGAAGGTCATATAATGTCTGCGATTAAACTACTTTTTTCCCACATTTTGCTTTATTTATAAATAAATGCTCATAAAAATGAGTCATAAAATACATTTTCAAAACAATTTTGAGGGTGTAACATTTGTAGAACCCCAAACATACACACAAACACACACATACACACATTCCTAAAATAAGTATTAAATGATGTTTAGTAACCCATTCGTATTAATGGACCAAATGATAAAAATAAATTTGCTGACAAAATTCGAATAGAATTTTATGGAAATTGTTAAGTGAACTAAAACATGGAATTGAAGGCAAAAAAGGAAAAAAAATAGAAATAAATTCATTTCTAAAAATAGAAAAATCTAGTCAAATAGTAAAAAAGACATAAATATTCTATTGATGATTTTAAGAACTCCACTTTTTGTTGCTTAGTGTTGTTTTTGTCCTTAATAAGTTTAGGTTTTTGTTTTCAATTTCATCATAAATCATGTTTTTATGGTTAATAAAATTGCTAAATTAATAAACTTTTCTAGATTTAACCCCTCAAAATTGCCATTCGCTCTCTACTCTCTTGTTTTCTCAAATTGTTATACATTTGGGTGGAGAAACCCCTCCAAGTATTCCCTACAATTTGACCTTTAACTTGCGATATTTATACATTATTTAGCCTCTTTTCATTTAGATTTAAATGAAAAAATGGAAAAGAAGTCATAAAATAAAATCAACCCAAAAGTTTTTTGATTTCTAAATATTGAGTGAATGGGATTTCCTAACGCATCACAATTTCAGTTTATTTAATGGATTCTCAATAAAATAATTATTTCAAAATAAGAATAAATAAAAAAATACTGAATTAAGCTCTTTAAGACTGTAGTATATTTAATATTATGGTCAATTTCAAAGACAAGAGTATGATCTATTTCACAGACGAAATTATAGTCTATGTATTCTATAGACGAGATTACTATAAATTCCATTATGTATTCTACAGGCAAGACTTGTCTATTCTATAAACAAGACTCTGTAGATGAAACTCCTGTCTATTCTATAAACGAAACTTTTCTCTATTCCATAGACGAGACTCTTGTCTATTCTATTCTATTCTATTCTATTCTATTCTATTCTATTCTATTCTATTCTATTCTATAGACGAGTAGTCTTGTCTATTCTATAGACGAGTAGTCTTGTCTATTCTATAGACGAGTAGTCTTGTCTATTCTATAGACGAGTAGTCTTGTCTATTCTATAGACGAGTAGTCTTGTCTATTCTATAGACGAGTAGTCTTGTCTATTCTATAGACGAGTAGTCTTGTCTATTCTATAGACGAGTAGTCTTGTCTATTCTATAGACGAGTAGTCTTGTCTATTCTATAGACGAGTAGTCTGTCTATTCTATAGACGAGTAGTCTTGTCTATTCTATAGACGAGTAGTCTTGTCTATTCTATAGACGAGTAGTCTTGTCTATTCTATAGACGAGTAGTCTTGTCTATTCTATAGACGAGTAGTCTTGTCTATTCTAATAGACGAGTAGTCTTGTCTATTCTATAGACGAGTAGTCTTGTCTATTCTACTAGACGAGTAGTCTTGTCTATTCTATAGACAGTATTCTTGTCTTTCTATAGACGAGTAGTCTTGTCTATTCTATAGACGAGAACTCTTGTATATTCTATAGACGAAAACTCTCGTTTTCGCAACATCTACGTATTATTATATTTTAAATCTGTAGTCCATTTTCTATTCCATCTATTTTGAAGCTAAAGTTTCGAATAGTTTATATTTCAATTAAAGTTTTCTAATTAAATAATCATCTATTTTCAATGTAACAAAATAATTTTATCAAAGTTTAAAACACATTAGGACCTCGTCAATAATAACACTTTAAAGAAATATAATCCTTTGTAACCCTTTCTCATTTGCGGAGTCAACTAAAAAGTTCTCAAATTTCCACAATAAATAAAATTGTCTTTGAAAATTAAGTTGACTAAAGTTTCTTTTTTTCTGTAGCCCAACTTTAAAACAAATTAACCTTTTTTTGTAATGGAAGACGATTTTAATTTAACCTTTTTTGTTAATTTAAAATCATCTCAAATTTAAACTACTTTTTTCCTTTATCACTTTTGTACGTGATAAATAAAATAAATTTCTTTCGATTTGAATTTTATGTTTCTGAGAGTCTCTGATGATGATGCTGACGAGGAAAACATCAAAAACTGGTTATTTGAAACCAAAACATAAATTGCATTTTTTTGTAAGGAAGGGAATTTACTTTCCGAAATTGTTTACCTTTTCAGAAAACAAATTAGAACAAAATAAACACACAACGAAAATTTAAATATCCTTACAAAAAAAGGGAAACATACATGAGTATCAGAAATATGTACCTTGACAACTAATCATAAACATAAGTTTGAAACTATGATAGTAACACGCACACACATACTTATAGATGTTATAATAACGGTAGCATCATTGTGCTCGTCATCATCATCATCATCATCTTCACCTAAAATATCCCACACACACACACACATCAACATAGACCAACCGCATAATATAACAAAAACTATTATGGTTTTCATTGGTATATTGTATACTTATACACATACAAACATAGTTCGTAGTAAAAACAAGAAATAATATTCCTGAAAATCACAACAACTATAAACATTTTTGAAAGGGTTTTTAGTGGCACAAAACTTTAAGTAAACATTGAGAACAGGGATGGAAAGTTAGTGAAATTGTATTTTATTGGGTGTAAATTTAAAAGTAAATTTTAAAGTCTTTTTCTATACAAAAGTATATTATAGAGGACCTATATTATGGTCTAGAATAGGGACTATTCTTTAGTCAAAAAAGTTTATGAAGAGAATAAAATTTAGAGCTTTTTCTATATTGTATTTGTTGTGATTAAAGTTTAATTTATATTCCAAACTGGAATGAGTTTTATAGTCAAAACTGTGGTCTGTTCTCTAGTCTGTAATTCTCGATACATCAATTTACGATTTATACTAAGCCAAGATTAAAGTCCGAAATGAGCTTATACTATAGTCAAGACTAGAACCTATTGTATAGTCAGGTTTAGATCCTATTCTATTGGCAAAAACTAAAATCTATACTATAGTCGAACCAATGAACTCTTCTGTAGTAGAATAGTTGTACTTAAAATCTAATCTACATCCGTTAATATGATGTGCTTTTTACTCTTATCTATAGTCTAGATAATAGTCTATTATATAATCGGACTAAAAGTCTATCCAATAATATAATCTAGAATATATTACTATCAAGTCTAACATGCATAATTAAGATGAAACGTAGGTCCAAGCCGAATCTAGTATTCATTGTATAGTAGATTCTAGAGCCTGTATTATAATAAATACAAAAGTCTATCCTATAGTCGAGACTAGAACCCTTTCTATTGTCAAGACTAAAGCAAATTCTGTAGTGACAACTAGAGTGCAAATCTAAGTTTTTTCTTTAATATTACTGTTGTTATTTAAGCCTAATTAATGTTCTAAAAGAGTGGAAATAAGAGCTAATTTTATAGTCTAGACTAGAACCTATGGCCGTGACTAAAGTCTATCATAAAGTGGCGACTAGTGCAATATGAAATATAAAACTATTTCTATATATATATCCGATAATATGGCGTGGTTTATAGTCAAGACTGTCGTATATTCTCTTATTTAAGACAATATCATATTATATACTCGAAACTAGAGTATTTTCTATAATTATTAAGCAAAGCTTAACATCTATACTAAAATCAAGACAAAAGTTCATTATATTGTCAAGACTAGAACCTATTCAATAGTCGAGACTAAAACCTTTTCTTAAATCGGGATTAAGGTCCCTTCTATAATTAAATCTAGATTTGAAGTCAGAGTTTTTTTTTAACTACAATAAATATGACTTAATCTTAAGTAGTCTATTGTCTATACTAATGTATGTTTTATAGTTGATACTGAGGACTTAAGTCAAAACAAAAGCCTATTTCATCGTCTAAACTGGAGCCGATTCTATTGTTGAGATTTTAGTCTAGACTTGAATATGATCTTCTATTTTATTGAGACTAAAGTATAGAAAATAATTTAGCCTATTTTCTATATCAATTAAATTCAAAGTGTGTCTTTATAGTCGTGACTATTATAAATAGACTATTGTCTATTTTATGGGAGAGATACTATAGTCGATGCCTTTTGATATTGTCGAGTATAATTCATATTTTTTCCAGAGGCTTTTGTTAGTTGCGTAGTCAAGAATAGATTGTATTCTATAGTTTAAATTATAGTCTCTTCCTTTGCCCGGAAAAATTGCTATTTCTATAGACGAGAATAGTGTCTACTATGTAATCGTAAGTTCAATTTTAGAATTTTATTTACTTTTTACCTGAAATAAAAGTATAATTTATTCTGCAATCGATTCTGAATTTTATTGTAAAGTTGAGAAAAGACTATAGTTCATTCTATTGCCGAAATTACATTCCACTTCTCATTTTTATTCTATATCTATAAGACTACACCAAATATTCCCATCTCATGTTTCATAATTTTTGTAACAACTTTTTGCTCTTTTTGGCCAAATATTTGTTTTTCTCTCTAATACCAACACTTGCATTAACAAATATTTAAGAAAATTCTCCTCTTATTTCCTTTTCCGCTCTAATACTCTAATACTAATCTAATGTTAAGATCCCAAGAAAATCAACTCATTTTGTTACAAATTTTTGTTGTTTTTAACAGAGAATATAACTCTAACACTAACACACATACACATACTTGATTGTGGATATAAATGTATTTGATGCTAATACAATATAACAACAAACATAATATACATGTTTATTTTTATTTGATGTTCGGTCATATGTATGAGTGTGAAGTTTATGAGAACAACAAAAAAAAAAACAAAACTTTAACATAAAATGACATGCCAAGAGGCCAAAATGCCAACGAAATATCACAAGATTTTGTTAGTTACTTCTGGTAAAATAAGTTGAAACAACAATAATAATGAAAACTATACAACAGTGTGGCCAAAAAAAAAATAGTCAAGAAAATGTTAAGCAATAGGTTACCCTAATATAGTCTTAATATTGGCCAGATTATAATCTTATTATAGATCATAACTTAATCTCACCATATTCAAAAGTGTAGTCTCATTTTAGTCTAGACTGTAGTTATACTAAAGTTTAGACTATAGTGTCACTATAAACTTTATTCTGACAACCATCCAAATTATTTTCTCACTAGACTGTGGAATATCATCTCACTGTAGTCATTTGGTCTTACTATAGTCCGGATAATGGATTCACTATATTCCACACAATATTCTCACTATAATCTTACTATTGGCCTGAACCTGTTTTACTTTATTCAAGAATATTGTCTCAATATATCCAAAAGTATTATCACACTATAGCCCAGACTATTGCCTTATTATAGTCCTTTCTATAGTCTCAAGACTATAGTGTCACTCTAATCAAAACTTTAATCTCACTAAAGTTCTTATTATTGTCACACTTTACTCAGACTATTATCTTAAAACAGTCCAGAATTCTATCTTACTATAGTCCAGACTATAGACTCACTATAGTCCACAATATATTGACACTATATTGTAGACTAAAGTCTCAATATCTTATTATAGTCCACATTATTTTCTTATTATAATTCAGTATAATTCTATAGTCGATATAAAGGTCTCACTATAGTTGAAATTATAATATAATTAAAGACCAGAATATAGTCTCCCATCTTTATCAACATAACCGAAGTCTCAACATAGCCTTCTCGCTATAGTCTCAAAATGGAAATGGTGTAAAATACATAAAAAAGGGAAAAAAACCGCTCCCAAGAAGACAACTTATTTGTTTACCATCACAAAAAAAAGAACGAGAAAAACTTTTTAATAGAAAACAGAGTCCTTTCGTTTTTATTATTTCTAACTTTTTAGGGTTTAAGTTTTTAGAATTTTGACACTTAACATACCAGCAACTAAACTATAAATGATGTGAGAGCATAAACTTATAAACACATACACCTAAACATATATGTAATACTTTCATTTCTCTCACACTCTCATACATTTATATGGACATTTAAATTTGTATGAGTGATAGTTGATTAAACAAAATACAAAAGCCTAAATATGTGTGTGCTTGTGTGTATGAAAAACGTATTAAAGATAAAATAAACATTCCGGACTCTTATAGAAGTATGAGTATTTTAAGCATTTTATGTTGTTATTTAGGGAATTTGTTTAAGGGGGATTTTATTTGCAAGTTAACAACTTAAACGTGTTAATATGACCTTAAGGTCGGCTAACCACATCATATACAGATGCTCATACAATGATAGTTGAGGAAGTGTATGTGAATGTCTTGTCAGAGACTTTGGCATAACATCAAAGCCATCAAGTTGATGTGTAAAAGTGTTAACATTATTAAGTACAAGAATAGAAATGTTGCTAAAAATTACAAGCATAAATATATCTAAGGAGGATGACGAAAAAAATTTTCGGAGGTTTTAACTAAAGAGTTAGAATAGTCCAGATTATTGTGTATCTATAGGCCAGACTATGGCGTATAAATATAGTCCAGACTTTGGTATATACATATAGTCCAGAGTATGATCTTTCTATTTTCCAGCCTATGGTGTTTCTATAGTCCAGACTATAGTGTTTTTATATTCCAAACTTTTGTATGAAACAAAAATTTAGTATGTAGATCCCTATAACACTGCACATACTATTCCTATGGAGTCAAAACTTATACGCTCGTCTGCCACTTTTATGTTAATTATAATGCGGCCTGCCGATCAAAATTTACAGATTTATTACCAAGAAAAAATCGTTTGTAACCCTCAGTCCAGTGGCCCAAAGATTAGTTACAATGGGAACAAAAATTTTTGAAACATTAATAGAAATGGGTCAAAGATTAGTTATCAGCTAATGAGATCCAATTCTTGGACCTTATACCCATACAGAACCTCTTTCGTATATTAAAATACAGAGTTGGTAAACGACGCTTCAAAAATGTTTAACCACCAACAATTCTTATACAATTTGATCACAAAAAGTCAACTAAAATCGCAAAAACCAATGAATACGAAATATTAAAATTTGGTTAGGTTTTGAACAGGGAGTTTTAAAGTTAATATTGTTTTTATTTTATTTAGGAGTGAGATTAAAACAAAACACTTTGGGACACTATTTTCTATTCTTATTTAACAAGAGCCCAATATCTCTCCACTAACCTAAGCTCGGGCCAGTTTGAAGGATTTGCCATTCTTGCCACAAATACCACATTACAAATGTGACAGAATACCAAGTCAGCCCAAAAATGAGTAAACACATTATGAAATTTATGAATGGAAGCAGCCTTTTCTGTGCACAGAAAACAGAAACACTGTTATTTGACTACAGAAAAAAATTTATTCTATAGTCCAGATTATAGTATTTATGACTACGTTGTTTCTATAGTTCAGACTTCAGTCTTTCTATTGTTTAGACTTTAGTGTTTGTATAGTCTAGACTTCTGGGTTTCTATAGTCCACGCTGTAGTGTTTTAATTGGATTGACTATATTTTTTATATTGTCTAGAATATGGTGTTTCCTTAATCCAGATTATAGTGTTGCTATAGTCCAGACAAAAAAGTTGATATAATCCAGACCATGGTATGTATATAGTCCATACTATTATGTGTCTATATTACAGACTAAGGCATTTGTATAGTCCAGACAATAATGCTTCAATAATGCCAGATAAAAGTATTTTTATAATGTAGAATATATTGTTTCTACAGTCTGTAACCCAGACTTTAGCGTTTCTATACACCAGACTATGGTGTTTTCATACTCCAGACTTTAGTCTTCCTATTGTTCAAGCTATAGTGTTTTCATACTCCAGACTTTAGTCTTCCTATTGCCAGACTATAGTGTTCCTATAGTCCAGACAATAGTATTCTTAGGGTTCAGACTACATAGTTTCAATTGGACAGCCTTAATACTATTTCTATACTCCAAACTATAGTGTTCCCATAGTCCAGACTATAGTGCTCGTACAGTCGACATTAGAAATTTCTATAGTATTTCTGTAGAACAGAATAAAGTTTTCATAGTCCAGACTACAGAGTTTTTGCAGTCCTGAATATAGATTTTCTATAGTTCAGACTGTAGACTTTGTATATTCCAAATCATATAGTTTCTGTAGTCCAGACTTTAGGGTTTCTGTAGTTACGACTATAGAGTGACTACATTCCATACTAACGTGTTTCTACAGCCCAGACAATAATGTTTCTGTAGTTATATAGTCAAAGCTATTTACATAGTTCTATGTAGTGTTTCTGAGGTTCATGCTATGACCTAACTAAAGTGTTTCTATAATCTAGATTATATTGTTTATATTGTTATTGTATAGACTTAGTTTTTCTGTAGATCAGAAAATAATGTTTTCATAGTCGAAACTACAGAGTTTCTATAATCCAGATAATAATGTTTCCATAGTTTAAACTCCAATCACACTCATTGCAGATTATAGTCTCACTATATTCCAGAATTTTATAGTCTCATTATAGTCCAAACTATATTATTTTCCAGTCTTTCTGCAATCCAAACCTAAACTATAGTTTATACTAAAAGTCTAACTATAGTCCATATTATTGTCTATAGGTCAGACCACTCTAGTCTGGTATTCTGTATTTCTATAGTTTAGTTCGTACTCTCTTAAAAAAATGGTCTTCTGGAAAAAATATTTAAATTTGTTGCATTTTCTTTTATTTATTATTTCAGATTGGACTTTAGCCGTAATTATACTCATTGTAATGCTTCCCTACTGGTTAATGACACTTTGGCCATGTCTGGTGATCAACCCACATGGTTAAAATTATTGCCACCACGTCTACACACCCCCGATACTATTTTAAATACTTGGCTACATTTAGGTGGTGCTCCTCAGGCTCCAATTGGTCTAATCATTGAATTGCCACCTTCCCAGAGTGGTACCGGTTTTACGGGTTGCCTACATTCATTGCGGATAAATGAAGATACCCGGGAAATATTTGGGTAAGTTTAAAATCAATTACAACAACAAAAATCCTTGATATTTTAATTTTTGTTGCTACATGAAATGTTATTGGCATTTTATTTTTATTCATTGATTTTTTTATGTTTAATTTACTTTATTGTTTAATGAAACATTAACAAAAATCCTTAAGCCAGCAAAAATTGTTGTTTTTCCTGCTTTTTTTTAATTTATGTGCATAATAATACTAACAACAACAAACGAATTGTTTTATGGCTTAATTAATGCAATTGAAATAATGATAGACTCATTAAAAAATAAATTTATAAAAAGTACTTGAACACAAAATGAAACTTTTTTTTTCGATTTGGTATTTTTGTTGTTGCATGCCACTTCATTGGATAAATAAACTACCAATAACTGAATTGCAATAACAAAAAAATGAATAAATAAAAAAAATATAAATATTTTATAAAAAGTGAATTTTTATACTTTTCACCATTTAAAAGTTTATTGTTCCGCATGAAACACTAGTTAAGGATCAAAAATTATTGATGGACCAAATCAAAATCTATTTATTTCTGTTACAACTAAATTATGGTCGAAAATATTGATACGAATTCAATGAAATTGACATAGTGTTTCTATAGTCCTGGTAGGGTGTTTCTGTAGTGCTTCTATATTTCACACTTTAGCGTTTTTATAATCCAGGCAAATGTGATTTTATAGTCCAAACTATTATGTATCTTTAGTCCCAACTATAATGTTTCTTTTGTTGTCACTATTGCGTTTCTATAGTCCAGTCTATCATGTTTCCATAGTACCATAACGTTTCCATAATCCTAAGTATAATACTATGATGTTCTACAGCCCACACTATTGGTCCAGGCCTTTGCTTTTGTACACACTATAATGCATAGTGTGTACACTATCTATATTATCTTTATTTCAGATAATTATATTTCTATAGTCCCGAGCATGACTTTTATTTACTACAGAGTGAAAGTTTCTATAGTTCGGACTCTAATATTACTTTAATGCCATTAGAGTCCCAGCTATAATACCGACCATAGTTTCTTATAATCCTGACTATAGTTTTTCTACAGTTCAGACTCTAATGTTTCTGTAAAGTTAAATTTTATAATTCTATAAATCAGTAAAGTTCCGATTATAGTGTTTCTATAGTCCAAAAAAAATATATTTCTATAGACCAGCAAGGGAGTTTTTATAGTCCACAAAACTTCGTTTCACTAATCCATAGTCCCTTGTATAGCGTTTTTAAAATTCCCAGTATGGAATTTCTTCTATGATGTTTCTATAGTCTATGGTCCAAAGTTTCTGTAATCCAGGCAATTGTGTTTGTACACGCTATAATGTATAGTGTGTGCATTATCTATATTATCTAAAGTCCACATAATTGTATTTCCAAGTTCCAGTTTTTGTATTTCTTTATTTTAGACTAGAAATTTCTATAGTCCAGACTATAAATTTCCTATTACGCCATTCAAATCGCTACCATAATATCGACCATAGTTTCCTATAATCGCGACGATAGTGCTTCTGTTTATACTGCCGATTATAGTGTTTCTACAGTCTCAAAAAATTATGTTTCTATAGGCCAGATAAGGGAGTTTCTATAGCCTGGACTAAGTGTCTATAGTGTTTCTGCAGTCTAGGCTATTGTGTTTATATTATTCGCACTATAATGTATCTATAGTCCAGATTATATTATTTCTATAGACAATTTTGTATGCTATAGAGTTCCAATAGTGCCGTCAAAGTCTCACCTACAGTGCTGATATAGTCCCGACTATAGTTCCCTATAATCCTGACTATAGTATTTCCCCAGTTTCAACTATAATGATTCTATAATCCTGACTAGAGTGTGTCTGTAGTCTCGACTTTAGTAGCTTTAGTCTATATACAGATTCCATAATCCAGACTATACAATTTTAAAATTTCTTAATAATCACACATCCTTTGAAGCTCCCAAATCAATTTCAATAGAAATTTGTACCGATAAGAAGTTTAGGTTGTTATCGGTTTGATTTGTTCATAGAGCTGTAGTATGATCTCAAACCTGTTGGAATCACATCAGCCTCTAAATTATTTTTATTGGAGGGTAAATAAGAATCGTTATGACCGAAAATATTTTTCTTAATTTGAACAAAAAAAGTGTATAAAATAATATAGTCAATGTAGTCAATATATAGCGAAAAAAGCGCTTAAAAATCAAATTGTGAAATGATAAAATAACAAAAGAAATATTTTTAAAATATTAATGAATTTGAAATATGTTATATTTGTAGCCAACATATTAAATATTTAGGGTAACAATGTACGATTATTACATATTAATGGAATGAAATACTGCAAATGACACTGGAGAGGATATTTAACATTTGCTACAGTAATTTGATTCAGCGGATTCGTAAATTCGATGGAAAGATCGAAAAACTAAGAAAACATATATCCTCAGTACAATCAATATACTTTGAAAGTCCCATATTTTAGTCTCTCCAAGTTTAAGAGATTTTTGAAAACTCCCATCGCATACTATTCTAAATATTTGTGGGATAAGAACAAAGCTTTGTCTAACGGTAATACTAAGTTCTACTATTTTATTTTGTATTTTCAGATATTTTATTTACATTGTTTTGCGAAAAATATATTCAATAAATTTGATGAGATCGCGAGAGATTTTTTAATTTGATTTACTGTATCAAATGCTTTTCCAAATTGCATAAAACTTTTGAACAATTTCGGAAGCTTTTTCTGTGACCGATAGAAGACTTGTATATTCCGTTCAGTTTATTTCTATAATATTTTTTCCTAATCAATTATTAAAGTGATTTACATAAGGTTCACTTGTGAAACAGATTTAAATTAGATAAAGTTAAGTTAAAATTTATTTTATCAAGAAGAAAAAGGCGTAAAACATTTACAGAATCATTTACAGAATAAAGGAGAAAATATATCAAAACCCCTTCTACAACAAAATAAAGAAAAGTGACGATTGGATTGATCTTTTCCATATTAATCTAATCAAATAATATTCCCAGAACTGTTGTAGAAATGGAAATGCTACAAGTAAATGAAAGAAGGAGACCCCTGATCAGCAAGGCAAAGGCGTTACCCTAAGATGAAAACATTGGAATTATAATTTTAACACAAAATTAAATTTTTACACCTTCTATGTGATGGACCTACTTTAAATCATAAAGAAATGTCTTAAAAAAAATCCGAAAAAGACTTAAGAGCCTAATTGTATGTTAAGATATATTCGATCTCACTCCTTAACTAAAATCTAAAATATATAAATTTCACAAAAACTTCACTTTTTTCTTTCATTTAGTCCATCTATTTTCCACGGATCTCATTTAAACTTTTCTAACTATAAAACATGTAAGAGTGTAATAGTCGGTTAAGACCTACTTTTTGATACCCCACATCATAGGGCAGGCATCAAAAATTATGGATCGACCCTCGAGGGATAATTTGTATACAAATTGAGGTAATTTTCAGAAGCAGCGGTTATATGAGGACTATAGAAAATTATGGACCGATTCTTATAAATTTTGCTTCGATGTTGTTACAATACTGACATTTTTGTTGGGCCGAACATGACCAACTTAGACCAAACATCTCGAAAAATGCGAACAGAAAACTTTTCAGCAGGACAGAGAGACAAAACAGACGAACGGACATCGATTGAGCCTGGTATACTCTACAGTGGGGTGTAACACTTTTTTTCTAGATCTTACTAGCATCTGAACAAACTAATAATACCCCATTCGCCTGTGGTGGTGTAGAGTATAAAAAATTCTGTAAAAATGGACGAATAAAATACCATTCAAATATTCGAATTTAAAATACTTTCATCTTAGCTTCAGATATTGGACTACAACTTTCTACTAGTGAATCTATTTGTACGAAACAATCTAAAATTCACCATGTTAAATTTATTCATTTGGTGAAAAGTGAGATCATTTAATACCGATTTTCTAAATCGCCATATTCGACCACTACAAGCGACTACTGTTCTCTCATTTGAACAGAAAATTAATTCATTCAAAATTTTTTTCTTTGTTGCTTCATGCACACTATGGCAAATCTGTAATAGTGTGAGTGCGCACCCCTGATTAGATGATTTGTGATAGGACTTTGTGACAAGAGGTCTCATTAAAAATATGACATAATATCGGAGATGGCACCCGATCATCCAAGGTTCAAATCCTGGTCGTGGACAAAATGACAAAAAAAAATTGCATAATGATTTTTCAAATTCTAAATTTAGGGAAAAAATCGGAAGTACTCCTTCTTCCCTCTAGATTTTCTAACATGACAAATCTGGGGAATTTTTCTCCCACAAATATTATTATAAACTCCTCAGCTACGTTTATTTTTAATTGTACAAAATTCAATTTAATTCATTAGACTTAACACTTTGTGCAAAATGTTGTAGGGTATAAAATATATTTAAATCAATGAATCATCTGCATAAAAAGAGCTTTAATTCAAATTCACATCAATAATTACAATATACAAATGTGTTTTTTCCAAATACACAATCATAATTATTAAACAATTTAGTGAAAGGAATAATAAAAAAAACTAACAGTGAGGGACGAAATTATAAAAACACTTTTATAAAAAATTAATAAAAAAATTTATAATTTAAAAAAGTCTGTTAATTTATTTTGAATTTTAATACTTAAATTAAAATAAATTAAACTTAATTTAAGGAATTTATTTTATCTCACCTATAATTATATGACAAACTGTAAAAATAACACGTGTTTGTTTAGCTGCAATTTAAGTACTTTTTTTCTAAACTTTTAAATCGTTTTTATTCTTCTTCGTCTCTACAAATCGATTAAAATGTTTTTGTGTTTTAAATTAAGTTTTTTTTTCAAATATTTTTAAATATTATTTACTCGTTAGAAACAAAATAAATAAAGTGTATTTACACATGAAATTTATACAACCATTTTCAATATTATTGTCAAATGTTAATGTCAAAGTCAAATCCAATTAATAACATGCAAAATTTATGTCAACAAAAAAAAACATACAAATACATACGAGTTCAAACAGGTGGAAATAAAATTGACATTTTTAAAATGAGTGATATCACAACTATTAAATGTGTATAAAAAGGACTTTATAAAGACAACCCAGCAAACAAGTTGATAAAGGAAGAAAAACTGAAGGTTTTGTGGATATTAAATACCTCCCTTACTGCATCATCTGCATTGAGTCCTCTGCAAAGTGTTACCTATTCACAATTACCGAACTCACTGAGTACTAGTGGATCGGCACTAATTGATCAGCTAATTATGTCTTCTTACACAGCATATTCATACCCTGTGGGTGCCCATTAGCCTTCTTAGAGTATCCCTGCACTCCCATACCAGCACTAACTTCGGTCACCCCTAATAGTCTTTAACGATGTCAATACGAATCTTAAACACCATCCCAACATTCACATACTCCGTATCCGACTCGACAGATTTTAGAATTTTTAAAATTTTGGCTTGTAATACCCTACAATCACCAGAAAGCCTATAAAACCTTCTTGTATTTTACTCTACCAAACAGACTCCTAAGCCAATCTCCACATGTGCACTTAATTAGCTCAATACAAACTTTCAACTGATTTTGAAATCTATATCAGATATCTGATCTTAAATTAAATCTATAATCGGATATATACTATTTTCTACAACACTATCAAAAGCCTGATGCTTAATATACTGTGAAGTATGTTCTCATCTTGAATGTAATATAAAGTGTGTTCTGTGTTTGATCTTTAGTCTGATCTATAATCTAGTCCTGGTCTGATCTAAAGTCCACATTATAGTGTTATCTTTAAACTGATTTACACTCTATAGTCTGTTTATTTTTTGATCTGTAATCTTATATATATGTAATCTGATCAGAATTCTAATCTATAGCCTGATTTAAAGTCTAATTTGTAATCCGATTTATAGACTTATTTATTATCTAAATCTTTCGATAGATTTAAAGAGCGATCCAGAGTTTGATCTCTAATCGGATTATATATAAAACTACTGACCCATTGTAAAAATATATTAATTCTTCAAAATATAATCTATAGACTTCCCAATAGCTTCTATAGACTTTTTCGATTTATAGATTAATTTGTAGTCCGATGTTTAATATGACCCTTTTTAGACTGATTTATTTGATAAATCTAAATATATAAATTATCCAAATTAGAATCTATAGACTTCTCGATAATCTAAGTCGTATGTCGATCTATAAATTAATTTATTATCTATAGTTTGATCTCTAACTGTATCAATGTGATATTTTAAAGTCTAAAGTCTGCCTTCCAAATGGAGATGAGTTACCTGTTCGAGCAAAGTGACAGAAGGAAAGGAAGCACTATGAAAACGTTAATGGAAAGGTTTCCATTAAATCTTCAAAATGTCATCACTTGTAATTAAAACCAAAAAAGAATACATTTTTGTGTTTTATGCTTTAACGCGATATCTCTCGCCTTGATGTTTTTCTTCCTACGTTTTGTTCAGTAAAACAGTTCCTTGAGACCAAATTTGAGAAGTCTCGCTGATGTAGTTATTTAGATATTCGATAATTTATATTTACCTTATATGGTTTAATGCGTCCTATAATTTGTTCAGTAAAACAATTCCCAAAGAAAGTTTTCGGGACCAAATTTGTGAACTTTCGTTATTATAGTTCTTTAGATATTCGATATTTAATATTTGCTTTATGTGAGGGGTACCCCTCCTCCTGGTCCTATCGACTTTTTAAGCCTTTGTTATTTCGGTTATATTGGGATCCTTCTACCAAAAATTAATCAAAATTGGCGCAGCCGTTATGGAGTCTATACGTTACATATATACATTAGAACTATAACGAAAGAACTGTGGTACTATGGTATTGCGGGACTTCTATTTGTAGAGGATTCTACTTGAGCTGACTACTTTTCCAATAATATGAAAGAAAATTGATTTATTATTCGATATAAGATTTTAATACCTCTTGGGAGGTCCATGTAGGGCAAATTTAATAAATAGAGATAAAAGTTGTTAAAAAAATCTGTTGTATTTAAAGATCAAATATTACAGATTTTTTAATTTGAAATTTTCAGCCAAATTTTGACTGATGTTTAGTGAGATCATTTGTCAGATATATAACATGATCTGTCATCTGATAATTAACCAGATTATTTTTTCAATATTTTATAAAGTGAACTATTCTAATTCGGTTATTAACCATTTAATCTATATTTTGATCTGTAATATAGTCTATATTGGGGTTTATAGTTTGATCTATAGTAAGACCTACAAAATGATATATAATGTCATCTGTCATCTGATAATTAACCAGATTAGTCTTTTTAATATTATTTAAACTGAACTCTTCTATTTCGGTTATTAACCATTCAATCTATATTTTGATCTGTAATATAGTCTGTATTGGGGTTTATAGTTTGATCTATAGTAAGACCTACAAAATGATATATAATGTCATCTGTCATCTGATAATTAACCAGATTAGTCTTTTTAATATTATTTAAACTGAACTCTTCTATTTCGGTTATTAACCATTCAATCTATATTTTGATCTGTAATATAGTCTGTATTGGGGTTTATAGTTTGATCTATAGTAAGACCTACAAAATGATATATAATGTTTGAAGTAGAGGCTGTACAAAAGCCCTTTAAAAGCCTTTTAAGAATCATGTGATTTCTTTGCATGAAAAAATGAAGAGCGTATTGTTCCTGTTGGAGTAGTTGACTCCATACAATTGACTTCAATAATTTAAATCCAAATTTCATCATAACTCTTCCTAAAAAATTATAAATTAACTTAAATTTTATAAAGTTTGTTTTTTACTTTATTTTATATTCCCTTTTGAACTGACATTTTATGTCAGTCGGTTACTTCTCTTTTCCCCTCGTTTCTTATACCAAACTTTTATATTACCACATACATACATATGCATGTATGTATAGAATGTGAATTATTATTACTTTTTTTCTGTTAGTGGTGAATATCTTTTTAACTTGTCCATGACATGCAGTAACAGGAGAAAAAAAGCATTAATTCCTTTTCACAACCATAACTCACAAACAAAAGTTGCTGCCTCTTAAAAAAGATGGAAAAGAACTGGCTTAATGTCATTTCGTTTTTTAGACGGGGTTTTTTTTGTTTGGCTGAGAGAGAAAAAATACATACATACATACATACATACATACATACATACATACATACATACATACATACATACACACATACATACACACATACATAGATATTTTACAAGGCTAACAGTTTTTTGTTTATGCAGCTTAACTTAGTAATGACAGCAACAAAAAATAATAACATAAACTGGACCGACTGACTGACTTGACTGACCATCAACCGCACACACACACACATACGCTCACACAAGGACTTGACCATCCTAGAAACATTGCCACTCAAATAAAGAATATTGTTAACTAAAAAGTATTTTTTGTATGTGTGTGTTTGTGTGTAAATATGTTGATAAATATGTAACAGTGAGATTTTGGCATTTAGCAATTTTTTTTGTTTAATTTTTAGTTCCTCTTCCGTTCGTCCTTTATTTTAATGAAATGTTCCCAATTTTATTTTGAAACGAATACGTCTCTTTTAGTTTGAGATTTTTTTATTTTATTTAACTTTTTTTCTTAAAAAAAAAAAAGAAAAAACATTTTGACCTAAATTTTTATGCTCATTAAGTTACATGCAGTTGAGGGAAAAAATATGTATATAAAAGACGATGGAATGTTGAGATAAAAATATTTAGAATTTGTTGTAAATAAAAAACTACACAGGTAAAAGTGGAGCACAAAAATATAAAAAAGCAAGTAAAATAAGTTTTGTAATACCCTACACCAAACTGATGGTTGTAAATGACAGTTGTGAAAAGGATTTTTTCTGGTGTGTTAAATCAGAGCAATTTGACCAGTTGTTATTCCAATACCAACATATGTGTGAGAGTTATGCCCTTCAAGGTGATATTTAGAAGGGGGTTATATGGGACTCATGAGAAGTAATGGACCGATCCTCGCACACTTCGGTGACATGGAACTCATTATGAGTTCCATATAACTCATTCGGTGGTTATATGGTACTCATAAGAAGTAATGGACCGACCCTCGCATAATTCGGTCACATCGGTACTTAAAATATCAGTGACTAATTTCGATTAAAACTCTTTTTTGACCTTAACACCCTATTCCGGGAGGACATTTGTATGGGAGCTACCTGAAATATTGGACCGAATATTAACAATTTCGTCCTGAAGCAAAAAAATAATTACAAATTATGCAGATATATCAAAAATTGCAACCTGCAGAATGTTCACACGTAGCATGGACAACCAGGCGGGCAGACAGGCGACGAATGGACATTGTTAAATCTACTCAGAAAATGATTTATGTCGAACGGTATACTTAAAAGTGGGTGTTACACCATTTCTCTGTATGTTACAAATCAGCAAACGCATTATACCCCAACCACCTATGGGGTGTAGGGTATAAAAAGAATTTGTAACTTGAAAGATAAATGACTTTTGTACCCTTCAAAAATTAACAAATAGAGTTAAATTCTTTTTTCCTTAATGATTATTTCTGTCTTAGTTAAAGTGCATTGACAAAGTAATGCGATATTCATAGAATTTATTTAAAAAACAACAACAACAAAAATGGAAAAATAGTTTAATTAAAAAAAGGATAATAAAGAAATGGATTTCTTAGTTACATTGAAATTAGGCTGATAAAGAGAAAAGTACATAAATAACAAATAAGACCATAAAAATCGGTTAAGGACCAACTATACAATACCATACACCATAACACAGGCATGAAAAGTTATGAACCGATTTTGTATTTATTTCAAATGTGTTCATGTTACGGACTTATATTACACGTGTACACCATTTGAGGTGATTTTCGAAAGAACATTTTTTTTAAATCAGTCAATTTCATGAAATTTAACACAATTATAGCAGTGCGAACAATAGAAATGAGCGATACCGTGTTTTTTGTTTAATGACGTTTCCAGTGAAAGTGATTTATAAATCACTGTTTTTTAAAACGGTGACAGCGATCAATGTTTTTTATTACAAAAAGTAGAAGCAAAAGGGTTCAATAAAAGGCAACAGAGAACATTAGTTTCTTTGGAGTTCGTGCTCCAAATCAAAGTCGTGAAAATATCACTCATCTCTTGTGAACAATAATAACAAGAAACGACCAAGCTTACCAAAAACTAACTGACAGTTATAGCTAAATCAAATCAGATTTTGATTTGATGCAAATAGTATAAAGTATATTTACGAGATTTTGGATAAATCGTTCTTGCCATTAAAAACTCGGAGCAAAATCTCTATTTTAAAATGATCTTTATTTTTATTCTTCTTTGAGGAGATTAAAAAAATAAAACTCTTTTTGGCGAAACAAATTTTAATCTTTATTTTTTCGATTTTGATTTCAGCTAAACATTTTCCACTGCTACATAAGACTTCGAAACAATTTGTGCGAATTAAAAATTCTTTTTTGCATTTAACTCTTCTTTAATTTTTAAAATTTTTTAGAATTAAACTCTTGCTCAAAGAGAGCTACAAAAAATAAAACTCTTTTTTTTTAAATTAAAATTGAACTCTTTGAAAGATCCGATCGTTTGAAGAATAAAAAAGAGTAAAAAGCCGTACCTTGAAAAAAATAAAATGTACTGCATTTTAGAACTAAATATTACTGAAGATATGAAAATTTTTGACTAGAATCGTATCTTTAATATTTTTTGCAAAATTTATTTTAAAATTTATATTAAAAATTGTTTCCGCTCTTTAGAAGTGAACTAAATTTTGGTAATTTTTTATAGACATTTTAACCGCAATAAAATATTTATTAATTAAGATATCTGTCTGAAATACAAATCCCCTAAGATGTTTATAAAGTCCACATTTATTGAAGGTTTAATAAAAACATGACTAAATAATTAGAAATATATAACAGTTTTAAAAACTGCATTCTGTTTGAACATTCGGACTTAGAGATTTTATAACATGTCTATTCAGAGGCAAATTCGATGAAAAATGGATCGATTATGAGAGGATCTGGACTTAGCTCTATAAGGGTTTGGGATATAAAATTTATATTATAAATTTCTGTTTAAAGAAGCCTTTCAGAAAAATATAAATTTAAAATTATGTGGTAAAAAATTTAAATTGAATGAAGAAATATTTATCACGAGATTGAAAAAAGTATTCAATTTGCACCCTTAAAACTCACCCGTCCAAACTCCAAAAATTATAATACTACATTCTTCTGCTGTTATTAATAAAGTTAGAATCGATGTTATTTGTAAAAAAGTTAATTCTGCCCCACTGTGATGGGGCTCACAGTGTGTTTTTTTGGTTGTATAAATCTAAAGATTTAATTAACAAATCAAAATTTAGAATCTATTTTATTTCAAAAAAGTGATTCCGCCCCACTGTGATGGGGCTCACAGTGTGTTCTTTTGTTATTTAATATTACAGTACCATAATTATTAAAGATTTTTTGCGTTAAAGTGATTTTTCAGCCAATCAAAATTTAGAATCTATTTTATTTCCAAAAATTGATTTTGCTCCACTGTGAAGGGGTTTATATGAGAGCAATATGAAATAATAGAGAAAATTGTTGCTAAGTATTTTGGTTACATAATGCTTAGATTAGTGAATTAGTGAATTTTTGGAAGTGAGTCTACTAACTGCTACAAACATCAGCTCAAACGCATAAAACCCTAATCACAGATGACGATGTGGGGTATCAAAATTTAATATTGAAAAAAGTCTTTCGGAAGAAGAATCATAAAATTGAATTAAAAATTTTTATTTGAAATCTTTTATTATCCCTTTCAATATTTCTCATAACAAAATCCACAACTTATCTATTTGAGGTAGGGTTGCCAGACAGACCATAGTAGTCCCACAAAAGTTTTTTTTTTATTAATTCTGTAACTTTGAAATCATTGAAAATTCTTAACTAAAATTTCACATAAAAGTTCTTAAGAAATTTATCAATAAACACAGCGCACTGAGGGATGGACTTACACAATGTGAGGTGCTTCTAATGGACTTAAAGAACTATGTATTCCCAGCTGTTCATAGGAATAGTGCAGCATGTCCCCCCAAATGTGGCCATCTCGGTTATATTGAAAAATTCGCAAAAAAATTATTTTATGAAAAAATAGGCCTTCAAGTCAACATAAATTTTTAGCCCTTTTTGAGTCGGTTTTTCTTAGTTTCTTTAATTTCGCTTGCTCAATATGACCCGTAAAATTATTTAAAAATTCGTAGCAAATTCCTTTTAAATACATGAATCCGCTAAAAAGTTATATTTATATGAGATTGAAACTTAAAAAAATATTTTCAAAAGGGTGGCAATATTAATTTACAGTTAAGACTATTTTCAGCTCCATAATTTGAAACTTTTTCGTTTAATTTTTATATAAAGAAAACTTAAAGAATATTCGTGCGAACCAAAGTCAGATTAGCTAGAGACAAGGATCTGCCCATAAGTCCAATCCAAAGGTGGTCAATTTTGGAAAAAAATTATAATTTTTCAAATCGCAAGTTCAGTTCTAGTTCAATTCTAGTTCTGGAATCATGTTTTAAAATATTATCTAGCAGACGGTGCCTTTAGTGACAAATTGATCATTATAGTGAAAAAAGTAAAATTTTTAAATATTTTTAATATTTATTGGTCTGAACTTTACAGTGATAAATGGGACTTTATCATTTTCCTGATTAATGGAAAAGTTTTTAATTTCATATTGGAATTTCAAATAAAATTCGTTATTGTTTTCAATTAAAAACTATTATTCCTTTAGTAAATTAAGTGTATTCAAAAAAACGACATGTTCAGAAAATCAGTTTTCGAGTTATTCGAAAAATTAACTTAAAACAAGTAAGAATGCTAAATTCTTCAATACCCTCCGCCACAAATTCGTGTAAAGTTAATACGTTAGGTTCTATAGATATACATATATTTCATAGATACACATACACTCACAAATGTATATAGTATATCACACAGAAACACTTAAAGAGTCATAAAATTAGTTATAATTTTGACAATAACTTTTTTTTCTACCAAATTTCATTGAGCTCTGTAAATTTTTGTGGATGTGAGCAGACAGAGAGATTAACGAAAATCTACTGAGATTTTGATTTGATGCAAGAATATATACATTATGGGGTCTGAAATAATTCATTCTTGGCGTTACACACAGAATGACAAAGTTAATATTCCCTCTCTACCACTTGTATTGTGAAGTGTATAAAAACAAAAAATATGCTTGTTATAAGCTCAAACTATTTTCCAGGAAGGGGTCTTATATGGGAGCTACAGCAAAATTTGGACCAAGATTGTTCATATATATAATATACTTTGATTATAGTTAGAAAAATCACTGTGCTAAATTTTAATGGAATTGATCTTTATTTAAATGTTTTATAAACTCAAACCCGTTTTCCGGGAAATGCCGTTATAAGGCAGCTATAGGATAATTTGGACCGATATAGGGCAAATTAATATAATATCTTCAGAACAGTTAGCAAAATAATTGTGTCGACATTCAATAGAATTGGTCTTTATTTACTCGGGAAGGGGCGTTATAATGGAGCTATATCAAAATATGGATCCATATTAACAAAATTATAACACATATTTATATGTTAAATAAATTTATAACATATATTTAAAATAGCTAGAAAATTAACTGTGTCAAATTTCAATAGAATTGGTTCAAATTTAAAAGTGTTATAAGCTGTAAATCATATTCCGGGAAAGGGCCTTATATGGGAGCAATATCAAAATATGAACCGAGATTGTTCTAATTAAAAATATGCATTAAAAATAGTTAAAAAATGCATTACACCCAGTTCCAGTGGAATTAGTCTTTATTTGATTGTTTTATAAGCTCAAACCGGTTTTCCGGTTTAAAATAGTTAAAAAATTAATTGTACCAAATTTCAATAGAACTGGTTCAAATTTAAAAGTTTTATAAGCAATAAATCATATTCCGGGAAGGGCCTTAAATGGGAGCTGGGTCAATTAATGATCCCAGAACAACATGACTTCGTTGGATTTATTATTGTATCAAAATAAGTATATGTGACAAATTTCAGTAAATTATCTTAAAAATTGCGGTCCATGTGGCACAAAGAGTTTGGGGTGTATCAAAATTATGCATATTATAGTCTATAACTTTTTCCTTTTAGTCAGATTTTGATAATTTTTTGCACGATGATGAAGCATGTGCAATTGTATGCTGAAATTAAATTTTTGTTTAAGTCCAATTACATTTTTAGAAGAAATTATAAGAGTTCTTTTTCGAAATTTTGAGGTTATTTCAGATATCGGTCTATAACTTCCTTGCTTATAAACTGATATAGCTGGTTTTAAATAGCAAACTGCTTAGGACCAAGTGAGGTGTGGCCAAGTGAGAATGTTTCCAACAGACAGACGGACAGACGGGCATAGCTAAATCGACTCAGTTTTTGAATTGATGCGATAATATATATATATATATATATATATATATATATATATATATATATATATATATATATATATATATATATATATATATATATATATATATATATATATATATATATATATATATATTATATATATATATAATATATATATATATTATATATATATATATATATATATATATATATATATATATATATATATATATATATATATATATATATATATATATATATATATATATATATATATATATATATATATATATATATATATATATATATATATATATATATATATATATATATATATATATATATATATATATATATATATATATATATATATATATATATATATATATATATATATATATATATATATATATATATATATATATATATATATATATATATATATATATATATATATATATATATATATATATATATATATATATATATATATATATATATATATATATATATATATATATATATATATTAAAATAAACACTTGTATCAAATTTCATCAGATTATCAAAATAATTATATATTCTCAGTCACGGCAGATTATACCAAAATGAAGCTGAATAAAATAGTGAAAAAATTCAAAGTGACTTTCATTAAAAACCGTTTAACTGAATGAAAAAACCGGCATAACGAATAATTCGAAAATAGAAATTATTCGAAACTAGTCGGTTTTCTGAAATGTAAAAACCGGTTTTTGAAATTTGAATTTTTTTATACTTTTCGTTACTTTAAAACTTTTTAACCTCTAAATGCCAAAAAAAAACTTATTTTACAACTTTAAATATATTAAATTTTTCTTATCATTTCTCCCCCTCTCATTACATCTCAACTTACCTTTTCAATAATCTCTTAGTCCTTTCAAATTTAATTCAGTTCCTTTTTAAAGTATCAACCTTGTAATATTTATCTGTAACAAAAAAAAACAAGAAACCAGAGTCATTAAAATCCCAAATTAAAAATAATTTCAATTTATCACAAAATAAATTTCAATTTCTTAATTACAAAAATATTTCAATTTTTTTCTACATAAAAAATATAAAACCAAATAATTTTCTTTTGACCATATTCCTGGTAAAATATTCAAATACATAATAAAATCTGTAACCAGTAAAAAAATCTCTATTTTTTATCTTTCATCCTATAAAAATGTCATTTGTATCACAAATTTTTCAATACTTTTTCTAGAAATTGACTTTTTTTGTGGAACTCATGTGAACAATATGAAATTTAACAATGAGATATTTTCATTACATATGTATGTGTTGGTTATCCGAGAGAACCAGCCAGTAGTATTTATGTATGTGTTAGTGTATTAGTAGATACAAATATGAGATTTGTAATTTGTAGATATTTTGTGAACTCTTCGCAAAAATAAAAAAAGAACAGAAAATCTACATAAAAATTATTCAATAGATTTTATTCAAAAATATATTTTTTATTTTCATTACAAATCGAGTATTAATAGTTTGGAAGAGAAAGGGATGCTTTATGTTCAGTTCTTTATAGTTTTGGCCTTAGAAATTTTATTATTTTAAGGGAAACTGCAAAAAAAAATATTGTAATAAATAAAATTCAGTACAAAAAAAGTATTAATATAAATTGAAAGTAATCGATTTCTTTTTGGAGGGTGAGAAGTGGAGGAGAAATTGAAAAATAATTTAAAGAGTTTTTTTATTTTTTAAAGTGAATGAATATTGATTAAGTCGGTTTCAGTTCAGTTGTAGTTCACTTCTAGTTCAGTTCTTGTACAGATCTACTTAAGTTCTAAGTCAGTTCTAGTTCAGTTCTAGTTAAAGTTCAGTTCTAGTTTAGTTCTAGTTTAGTTCTAATTGGATTCTAATTGAGTTCTAGGTGAGTTCGAGTTCAGCTCTAGTTCCACTTCAGTTCCAGTTCAGTTCTAGTTGAGTTCTACTTGGATTCTAATTGAGTTCTATTTGAATTTAAGTTCAGTTCTAGTTTACTTTCAGTTCAGTTCTAGTTGAGTTTTACTTGGGTTCTACTTGGGTTCTACTTGAGTTCTATTTGAATTCAAGTTGAGTTCTAGGTGAGTTCTAGTTCAGTTCTAGTTCAAGTTCAGTTCTAGTTTAGTTCTGGTTTAGTTCAGTTGTAGTTCAGTTCAAAATTTTAGTTCAAAATTTTAGTTCAAACTCTTGTTAAGATTCTGGTACAAATTCTTGCCCAAATTCCAGTATTGATTCTAGATCAGTTTTTAGTTGAAATTCCAGTTAAGATTCAAGTTTAGGTTTTAGTTTAAATGTTAGAGCTAATTCTAGTTCAGGTTCCATCTTAAATTTCAGTTAATGTTTAGCTTTAGTTCTAGTTCAGACTCCAGTATAGATTGAAATTTTAAATTTCAGTTCAAACTCTACTTCAGATTCTAATACAAATTCCAGTTCAGATTCTAGATCAGGTTGAAATTAAAATTTTGGTTCAGATACATGTTCGGTTCAGGTTTTAGCTCAGATTCCGGTTAAGATTCCAGTTCAGATTTATGTTAAGATTTAAGCTCAAATTCCAGCTCAAACACTTTTTCAAATTCTAGTTCAAATTTCAGTTCAGGTTCTATATCAGGTTCTAGTTCAAATATTAGTTCAGATGGTTCAGTTCAGGTTCTAGACAGTTTTTAGTTTAGATTTTACCTCAAATTCTAGTTGAGACACCAGTTCAGATTGTAATTTAGATTTAAGATAAAATTCTACTTTAGATTCTAACACAAATTCCAGTTCAGATTCTAGATCAGGATTCAGATCAAATTTGAGTTCAGGTTCTAACTCAGATTCCGGTTAAGAATCCCGTTCAGATACAAATTGAGGTGCTAATTCAGGTTCTATTTCAGATTTTAGTTCAAATCAGGTTCTAATTTAAGTTCTACATCAGATTCTACTTCATTAGATTATATGGTCCTCTATGAGAATCTTCAAAATACTCAGTGGACTGAGTGCTGGTCATAGATGTTTTTTTTATGTCACCAATTAAAAACTTTTCCTTTCAAAACTTTTATTTCACTTCATTTACTTCCAGTGATGCTTTGGATGGTTTTGGCATAACCGAATGTGGATCTCTGGCCTGTCTATCCAGCCCATGCCGTAATGGGGCAGCTTGCATAAAAATCGAAACCAATGAAGTAGATGAAAATGGTGATAAACTAGAGAAATGGAAATGTAAATGTCCTACAGGTTATATGGGTCCCACTTGTGAGACTTCAGTGTGTGAAGATAATCCCTGTCAATATGGAGGAACCTGTGTACAATTTCCAGGCAGCGGTTATTTGTGTCTGTGTCCATTGGGCAAACATGGTCACTATTGTGAACACAGTAAGTTTTTCAAAGTGAAAAAAGGGAAATTTTAAGCGAAGCAACCCATGACCATTTTGTCTACTAAAATTGTAAACCTCAGTTCCATTTAGTTGTTATTTAATTAATAATTTTTAATTAATTTTATTTTAAAACTTTTGGTAAGTTTTTCTTTTTCTCTTTCTTATTTTTTTTGTAAATTTTAATTTCTTTTTTTACAAAAGTTCATCAATATTTTGTTTTGAAGATTTTTTGAAAACTAATTTCAATTTTTTACTTTAATTTCCTTTTGAAAAAAATCCTTAAAATCTATGAAAATCGGTCCTTAATCTTAAAACCTTATTATTCACTAACAAAAGCATTCCTTCCTCCTTTATCTATATTCCTTGATGCAACTGCTAACTTTTCAGATTTGGAAGTGGCTTTGCCCTCATTCTCGGGCAGTGTTAATGGTTTATCTTCCTTTGTGGCCTACACGGTGCCCATACCTTTGGAGTATTCCATGGAATTGAGTTTTAAGATTTTACCACAAACTATGTCACAAATAGCTCTGTTGGCCTTCTTGGGTCAACCCGGCTATCATGATGAGAAGAGCGATCATTTGGCTATTAGTTTTATACAGGGCTATATTATGTTAACTTGGAATTTGGGTGCTGGACCTCGTAGAATATTTACTCAGAAACCTATAGATTTCCGTTTGGATGCACCACGTGTGCCCTACGAAATTAAAGTGGGTCGTATTGGACGCCAGGCCTGGCTATCAGTGGATGGTAAATTTAATATAACAGGACGTTCTCCTGGCAGTGTTAGTCGTATGGATGTTATGCCAATTCTCTATTTGGGTGGTCATGAAATGGCAAATTTCAATACGTTGCCACATGATTTGCCTTTACATTCGGGCTTTCAAGGTTGTATATATGATGTTCATCTAAAGGCTGGACAAGTAACGGTGCCTTTGCAAGAGACGAGAGGAGTACGTGGTAGAGGTGTGGGACAATGTGGCACCAGGGAATGTCATCGACATGCCTGTCAACATGATGGTGCTTGTCTACAACATGGAGCAACATTTACGTAAGTAACAAATAGTTTCGCACATTCAAATCTACCTTCACAGGACAATTGTCACACAAATTCCTTTCCTTTTTATAGTCATGCTCTTCCTTCAACTTTTTTAATCCATATTTTTTGTTCATTTCATTTTCCTGTTTTTCTTACACTTTTATTTGGCCAACAATTATAACAACAACAATACAAATAGTTGTATTTGCCAGGAGGGCTGGTATGGACCTTTATGTGCTCAACCTACAAACCCTTGTGATTCATTTAACAATAAATGTTCAGATGATTCTACATGTGTGCCACTTGTCAACGGATATGAATGTGATTGTCCGGTCGGTAGAACGGGTAAAAACTGTGATGAAGGTAAGTAATTATATCGATTAAATATATAAAAATAACAAGCAACAATAATTGCCCAAAATGTATTGAAAAGAGTGGCGCAAGAATGCTGGTGGCTATAGCCAATCATTGTGGTCATGTTGTGGTCGATTTTCTTATTCGTTTAATTTTATTTAGCTGCTTGACAAAAAATTTCAAGGTGTTTAAATATGTGACAAATTCCCAGGGAATTTTAAACTCAAGTGGTTTTTATGAAATAATTGAAAATGGACTTAAGATTAAATGAGGAAATAGTTTGAAGTCATAAAGTAGCTTTGGGTGGGTTAACATCTATCGCTTTTACGCATTGGTCAATGTAGAAGCGTCGCATAGCGGCATTCGTTTTCCGTTGTCCAGCGTTTCACGCATTTATCACATGCACTCGTTTTTAATTTTAACCAAGAATTCAAGGACCCCTCCTTCCTATGCGAAGGTGTATTGAAGATTGCTGCCTTGACACGTAGTGATGATCTCAAAGTTTGCTTTAGACGATCAATTATTTTAAAAGATTTTTAAAGTAATCCTAAATATCTAGTATCTGCGGATGGCTTATCGGGATCACATACAAGAAGTCTCATCGTCATGATATGATTTCCTCAGAATTCAGAATCTTTAAAACCAACATACAAATATAATCTTTATAAACTTATAATCCCACAAGCTCGTTTTTCAGACTCGCACACTCCTGGACTTCATGAACTATTGGCTGCATAATCTTATCGCTCATGTGCTAGATTTCCGTACCTTAGCAGAGATACCGTCTCTTTCTACACCTTGATAACTTATACATACTAGATTCAATAGTGCAGTCATTTTCCAAGAACACTCGGCTATAGAGCTTCTTCTTCCACGTTCGTTGCAACGATTTTTACTTCTGCACATCTAATCCTGACGAGCACTGCAATCCATTTTTCTACTAAGCTCGTTATGAAGTACATGAAACTGTAGTATCTTTACGAGTTCGAACTTCATTTTAGCTTTCGCATTCTTTCCCTTTTGATTGAAGATTGTTTGTTTGGAAGTTTTTTTTTTGAGTGATTCCCCATATCTAACATATTCTGCTTCACTTGTTGCGATCATTTTCTCAAAACTGCTCATCTACGTGATGTTCAAATACATACTCAATTCATAAAGTGCGGTAATTCCCCGAAAAAACGCGGCTTCATAAATAGTTGTTGCTCTTTATTGGTTGCGGAAATTTTTACTATTCTTCAACTTTTGTCTTATCATAATGATCCTTGCAGGGACAACGATTGTAGTATGATCTTCAGATTTTTGAAATTTTTAAAAGAGCATCACCCTCGAAGTTTCGAATCGAAAAAAATGTGCCTTAAAAAACAAATAAAAATATTATAGTCGGCCCACCCGATTGTTGGTCGTATATGAGTGCTACGAAAAATTTATAAATGACCCTCGTATAATATGCTTTTCAGATTTAAATGCATTATTGCGAAACTAACATTTATGTGAAATTTTTGTGTTTGAAAAGGATCTTTTCTTTTTGTATCGTTGCTAGAAGATATGATGGACCGAACTTCGTGTAATTTCGAACATCAATTTAAGATTGTATAGTTGTTATTTCAATACCAACATAAGATTTATGCCCTTCGACGTGATATTTGAAAGAGAGCTTGTAGAGTTCCATATATTGTGTCTAAGAAATTAATTATAATCAAATACTAATTTTCTTTCCCTTCTCTCTTTTACACAGAAATACATGCTCTCAGCGATGTCAGCTTAACCGGTAGACGTTCTTATTTGGCCGTACGATGGCCCTATCTGTATGATAATACCGATAAAATTGGTGCCAAACGTTCACAAATGATTAGTTATCGTAATTTTACGAAAAAATTAATGCCTCCTAAACCCATCTCCTCCACTAATCAACATTTTGTTATGAAACTGCTAAATGAAGTGGAGAAACAACGTAGTTTTTCACCCGTTCCCCTAATGAGTTCTAAATCTTTTGAAGAACATCATCGTGTACAATTCTTCTTTATTGAATTCCAATTGAGACCTTTATCGGAGAGAGGACTTTTACTGTACTTTGGCACTCTTAATAATAATTTGGATAAGAAAATTGGTTTTGTCTCATTATCACTACAAGGTGGTGTAGTGGAATTCCGTATTTCGGGACCAAGTAATCATGTTACGGTTGTACGTAGTGTTCGTATGTTGGCTATAGGAGAATGGCATAAAATTAAAATGGCTCAAAGAGGCAGATGGTTAACATTATGGGTGGAGGGTAGTGCTTCATCGGCTTTGGCGCCTTCAGCTGAAGTATTAATCGAGCCAGATGCTTTATTATATGTGGGTGGTCTTAAGGATTTATCGAAATTACCACATAATGCCATTTCCGGCTTCCCTATTCCCTTCCGAGGCTGTGTGAGAGGTTTGGTAGTGAGTGGCACACGTATTGTTTTAAATGAAACAAATATTATAGGTGAGTTCCAAAGCCAAAGGCATTTGAAAGAATTAATTTATTTTATTTTCATTATAGAATCCCGTAATATACGTGATTGTGATGGTACTGCCTGTGGCGGTGATTCTTGTGAAGCTGGTGGCCATTGTTGGTTAGATGAAAAATTACAACCTCATTGCATTTGTCCGGAATATGCCAAGGGAGATCGTTGTGAATATTCAGAGACCTGTAAATTAATACCCTGCAAAAATAATGGTCGTTGCTTGAGAAGTGGTCGTTGCTCTTGTCCGAATGGCTGGGGAGGATTCTATTGTGAAATTGGTAAGTTTCAAGAATGGAGAAATGAATTAAATTTAAGATTAATTTAAAGTCAATATCATTGATTCGATATTAAGTTGGTGGTGCATACGAGTACTTCATTAAATCTGTCATTATGTAAAGTTAAGAAACTATCTCGATCATTGACGATAGCACTCCGATTACTCTATTGTGATACACTTCATAGAAATCGGAATAAAAGGATTTCAGACAAATTGCAGGAAAGACGCAATTGCGTAGTGTTCGTCATACCAAGAATTTTTTGGGAGTTTTTCGGTACCAATCTTTTCCTAAATATTCCCTCGAGAAAATTATTAACCAGGAAGTCTTAAAAAAACTTGACTTCAATTTACGTGCTTTGTTTTGACCTATACATTTTTGGCAGCGTTCTTGTCAACAACTTTCTGAGCCTTGCGTGTTTCTAAACCTACAGGCTACTTTCCTACCGGGTGTGTTGGGAGGTCTTTTAAAAATGTTTATATTTTTCTGGCTTTAGAAACAGCATGTGAACTATTTCTTTTACCGAAATAAGTTTTCTATCAACAAACAAGTTGACCAACTTTTTATAGGGTTAAGTAGTGTTTGGTGGAAAATATTTAGTAATTTTAGTACGCACTTTCTTTAGTTACTCATTAAAATCCGATTAAAAATAGATTCATTTGTTTGACATTAAACGTGATCAAAAAAATCAAAAAATCAAAATTTAAATTTTACACCCTTAATGAACTAATTTCTTCCTAATGTACCTTAACGGCAACACTGTTTGATTTTTCGTATTACTTTCAAATTTGATTTAACGGTAACACTGTTTGATTTTTCGTATTATTTGCAAATGTACCTTAACGGCAACACTGTGTGATTTTTTGTATTATTTGCAAATGTGCCTTAACGACAACACTGTTTGATTTATCGTATTATTTGCAAATGTGCCTTAACGGCAACACTGTTTGATTTATCGCATTATTTGCAAATGTGCTTTAACGGCAACACTGTTTGATTTTTCGTATTACTTCCTAATGTACCTTAACGGCAACACTGTGTGATTTTTTGTATTACTTTTAAATGAACCTTAACGGCAACACTTTCGTGTTACCATTTCCATTTTGTTCTTATATTTATTTATTTATTTATTTATTTATTTATTTATTTGAAATTCATAACTTGTTTATTGTTATTGTTTCTGTTCAGCTACAGTTTCCATGTTGTTTTTATAGCGATTTTTAATGTTTCTCGTCATAACTTTTGCCAATTTTTTTGTTGTTAATAATAAATTTTCTGTTGCTGCCATATTTTACATTTTAGTTTTTATTATCTTTTCTTCTCATTTTCAGTTTTTTTTGTTCATATTTTTATATTTTTAAATATTTATGAAAATTAATTTAAATCTTTTTTTTTTTTTTTTTTGCAACTTTTTTAACTTCTCTACATTCAGATGATTTAAAACCAAGTTAAGAATTTTTTTATCTCATTTCTAAGTAATTTAATAAATTTTTTGCTTAATTTAAAATTAAAATTAGTTAAACAATAAAAAAGTTATAAAAAAAATTATTGAAATAAACAAAAAAGTTAATAACTCTGTTTTTGATTATTTCATGTGATTAAAAATTCATATATCGTATTTTTATGAGGACTTCGTACAGTACTTTTGTCTTGTTTAAGCTTTTAATGGATGATGAATGATTAATAGATTTTAAATTTGATTTAATTATGATTCTGAATTAAATTACTGAAGCATATTTGAATCTTAGAATCTTTTTTAACATACGTCAATGTATATTCCAAATGTCAATCATGTTGATTCTTAGTAAATTTTGTCGAAATATGGAATGAAAAAGGTACCTAAAATATAAAAAGTCCAAATTGAACAATAACGTTTCCAATGATATTAAACAGTATCAGGAGATTACATGGATGACAGAAAACCATGTTCCATTTATCGATACATCAAATTTTATGAAGCTGAGGAGTGTAATAATAAGCAGAGCTTCTGATTGATCCAATTTTGTGAATGTAACATTTATATATTACATTTCAAGTGAACTTTCAAATTTCCAGGTGGTGAACTCTGGGCGATATTGCCCTGACACCCATCAAATGTAGGCAAACTTTGAAAGGCAATTGATGCGTCTGATCTCCTAGTTGGTGGAAGTAACACTGAAGTGCTTCTCGATATAAACTTGTGACATATACACACCTTGTCTGACAGCTCCACAATCGCAATAATAAACCTTGGTATAAAATACACGAAATCTCAAAAAATCTGCCTGATGAATTCGAAACGTTAACGTCCCTAAATATTAAAAATACACCGTGATTTGGATCATGAAATATAAGTACGAGCTTGGACTAACTGAAATCATCATTCTGCAAGAAATATGATTTGATGGCCTAATTATACCTTAATGTAATTGATATTCGCTGACCCAAACCAGATGCTCTACCCATATAAGAAGAAACGTAAAGAGGGATCGGTATAATTCCCCACTTGGAAAGAAACATAACTCACATTCAGTACCTTGTTACTTGTTAGTAAGGCACCTAATAAGATCATGATTGTTGCCTTTAACGCGTAGCTTCGATTTAAATAGTTAAATTTAAGACACAAAGAATAAAAAATTTAACGCGATATCATGTAACGTACCTCGCCCAGCTCATCCTCTACTTATCGCTATAGATCTAATGTTCTGTTTGGTGACAGTAATAATCTCAATATTTCTTAATAACCGATTACTTCTAGCTCAATGGATACAATAGTCACCCTATAGCCAAGGAGAGACTCTAACAGTTCAACCATTCAACTTAGTTTACGACATACACTAATATCCCGGATACGATTCACTGAAATCGAGATTAAAAATCTAGTTTTTTTTTGGTAAAGAAGGGGTTCAAAATTCAGTCGTCAATTAATCGCACCTCGAGTGGGAGTAGCAAGTAGAATATTAAAAATTCATGGTTCCATACGAAAATCGACATTCAATGATAATCGACACTTCCATAACGAAGAGGGGTTCCAAAATGCAAAAGTAAAATGCCTGTAAGATTTTATAGTCATTAGCCTAAAGTCTAAATGTAATTTTTTCAATAAACTGTCTTCACATTTAACTTTTCGACATGAGAGTTTTCGGTTTACAGTGGTGTCTCTCAAACGTTTTAATGATACCGGAAGTGATAATTGACAATTCCATATCGAATGGTTTCGAAATGCAATAGTCAATTAACAACAACTCGGTTAAGCCCGACCATGATATACCCCACACCACATTGTTGGTTGCAAATAACTGCTACGTAAAATGTATGAACGACCCTCCTATATTTTTTATTTCTCATTTATGCTTAAATGTGCAACAGATTATTGTGATACTAAAATTTATGCGTTATAAAGGTTCTTTTTCTGGAGGACTATATGAGAGAGAGAAAAAGTTATGGACTGACCCTCGAATAATTTCTCACATTTTAATTTAAGAGGGTTGTATGGGACATATAAGATATAATGGAACGATTCTCGTATTATTTATTTTTGCAAAACTCTGTTAAAATCGATTAATATTTAAGAATTTTATAACCCAAAAACTGCATGTCAGGAGAACATTTTTATGGGGCCTATATGGAGCGATTTTAAAGAATTTCAATAGGCGTCGTCCTTGAGCCAAAATAATAGTATCAACCACGTTTCATTAAGATAACTTCAAACAAGTTTTACATGAACAGCAAGCTACATGAACGGACATAATCGACTCGGGAGGCGATTCTGAGTCGAAGGCAATACTTAAAAGTTAGCACATCTACACAAACGCATAATACCCCACAAGAACATTGTAGTCTCTAGTTCCGCATGAACATTGACGTATTTCTTAAATCGTAATTCGTTATTATCATTGAAATCTAGTTCGAAAACTTTAATTTGTATCTTTCATCTACGACATATTTTCGATCTTTGAGATAAATATTATAAAAATAAACTTATTAATTTAAATCTTAACTAATCGCATTTTCAAGGCCAAAAGCAAAATCGTTAAAAAAAATCAATCACGTTCCACAAAATAAAATAAAATGCTAACGGCACTAAAAAAAACAATAAACAAGTAAGAATGTATAGTCGGTCAAGCCCGACTATCTAATACCCTACACTACATCGTTGGTTAAAAATGGTGGTTACGAAAATCTTAATGAACGAACCTCGTATAATTTGATTTTCTGTTTTATTCTTAAGTGTGAAGTACATGATTGTAATATTTATGTGGGGTCTACAAGAAATTATGAACTAACCCTCGTATAATTTTTTACATCGCTTTTTGCTTATATTTATCTTAATCTGACCAATTATTGCATTAAAAACGTAAATGTGAGATTTTTGCCCTCATCGATAACACCTGAAAAAAACCCCGAACATGGCCAATTTCGACAGGTATCGTATCGTCATAATGATATATACCAAATTTCATTGCGATATTTCAAATATGGGACCTGTAGACTGTTCACAACGTTTACATGGACAGCCGGACAGACAGAGAGACGAACGGATGGACATCATTATATCAATTCTGAAAGTATATATTTTCTGTATGTTACAAACATCAGCACAAACGCATAGTACCCCAACCACTTTCGGTGGTGTAGGGTACAAAAATTTTCAAATTGAAATTAAATTAAATTTTGCAATTACGGTTTTCAATAAAAATGTGAAGAAGCAGTTTTGTCATTAAATGGAAAAATCCGGTAAAATGACAACAACAAAAGGGTTAAGTGATTAAAAATTCATTTACAATATGAATACTTTTGTGTGCGAAAGAATCGCAATTTTTGTAAAATAAATTTGAATAAAAAATTTTAAATCAAAATATTTGAATGCATGAGAATTTTTTGCGACACAACAAATAATAATGAATGAGATCAGGGTTAAATATCTTCATTCAAAAGGCAGATTTAATCATATTTAAATATATATGTAATACAATACAATAACAATAACAATAGTGTAGAAGCAAAACCACCACCACCAACAACAACAACAATAACAAATCATATTTTCTTCTAGATGTTTTTTTTTTTTAAGCAACAAGTTTCTCTTCTTCTATACACTTGTATTACAGCAATAAAATAAAAACAAACAAAAAAAATAAATAAATAAAATAATAAATATTTTCCCTTTTGTTTTCTTTTCTTATTTTTCATTTTTCTTGTCATCTTTGTTACCAACAACAATAACAACAACATCACCAGCTCTAAGTAAACCAACAACACCAAGTTTTCGTGGCAACAGTTATTTGATCTTGCCACCACCACGCATTCCCATGAAAGACAAACGCAAAGGCCCCTCAATGTACATTAGACCAAGAGAAGCTTTACAAATCTCATTGAATTTCTCAACAATTGAACCGGATGGTTTACTCATTTGGAGTGAACATGATCGTATGAAATTCTTAGGTTTAGGTTTGGAAAATGGTCATCTTAAAATTGCCAGCAATTTATTGGGTTCCGATAATGATACAGTGGCCACACCAGCAAGTGGTTTCATTACCGATGGCAGTTGGCATATGGCTAAAATTATAGTAGATCGTGGCAAATTGGAATTGCAATTGGATGGTGAAGTGATATTTACAGAGAAATTAGCATTACAAGAGTTATTGCAAAGTTCGAGTACAGCAGCACCATATCGAACGAGTAGAAGGAATTCACTGTTAACGAGAAGAGGCAAAGAGCCAACAGTTACATATGAAGATATTTTCTATGTGGGTAAGTGGATGAATTCTCCTTCAGCAGAGATGTTTATTAATTTTTATTTTTTCAAGGAATAATTTTCGATAACTATACATTTTTATAAGAAATCTATCGATAACTATAAATTTCTATAGAAATTTTTATCAATTACTATAAATTTTTATAGACATTTTCTATAAAAAAATTTTCGATAACTTTAATTTTCTATAAAAAGTTTTTCGATAACTTTAATTTTCTATACAAAATTTTTCGATAACTATAAATTTTCTATAGAAAATTTTTGCGATAACTATAAATTTTCTAAAGAATTTTTTTTCGATAACTATAAATTTTCTATATAAATTTTTTTCGATAACTATAAATTTTCTATAGAAAATTTTTCCATTAACTATAAATTTTCTATTGAATTTTTTTCGATAACTATAAATTTTCTATAGAAAATTTTTCGATAACTATAAATTTTCTATTGAAAATTTTTCGATAACTATAAATTTTCTATAGAAAATTTTTCGATAACTATAAATTTTCTATAGAAAATTTTTCGATAACTATAAATTTTCTATAGAAAATTTTTCGATAACTATAAATTTTCTATAGAAAATTTTTCGATAACTATAAATTTTCTATAGAAAATTTTTCGATAACTATAAATTTTCTATAGAAAATTTTTCGATAACTATAAATTTTCTATAGAAAATTTTTCGATAACTATAAATTTTCTATAGAAAATTTTTCGATAACTATAAATTTTCTATAGAAAATTTTTCGATAACTATAAATTTTCTATAGAAAATTTTTCGATAACTATAAATTTTCTATAGAAAATTTTTCGATAACTATAAATTTTCTATAGAAAATTTTTCGATAACTATAAATTTTCTATAGAAAATTTTTCGATAACTATAAATTTTCTATAGAAAATTTTTCGATAACTATAAATTTTCTATAGAAAATTTTTCGATAACTATAAATTTTCTATAGAAAATTTTTCGATAACTATAAATTTTCTATAGAAAATTTTTCGATAACTATAAATTTTCTATTCTATAGAAAATTTTTCGATAACTATAAATTTTCTATAGAAAATTTTTCGATAACTATAAATTTTCTATAGAAAATTTTTCGATAACTATAAATTTTCTATAGAAAATTTTTCGATAACTATAAATTTTCTATAGAAAATTTTTCGATAACTATAAATTTTCTATAGAAAATTTTTCGATAACTATAAATTTTCTATAGAAATTTTTCGATAACTATAAATTTTCTATAGAAAATTTTTCGATAACTATAAATTTTCTATAGAAAATTTTTCGATAACTATAAATTTTCTATAGAAAATTTTTCGATAACTATAAATTTTCTATAGAAAATTTTTCGATAACTATAAATTTTCTATAGAAAATTTTTCGATAACTATAAATTTTCTATAGAAAATTTTTCGATAACTATAAATTTTCTATAGAAAATTTTTCGATAACTATAAATTTTCTATAGAAAATTTTTCGATAACTATAAATTTTCTATAGAAAATTTTCGATAACTATAAATTTTCTATAGAAAATTTTTCGATAACTATAAATTTTCTATAGAAAAGAATTTTTTTCGATAACTATAAATTTTCTATAGAAAAGAATTTTTTTCGATAACTATAAATTTTCTATAGAAAAGAATTTTTTTCGATAACTATAAATTTTCTATAGAAAAGAATTTTTTTCGATAACTATAAATTTTCTATAGAAAAGAATTTTTTTCGATAACTATAAATTTTCTATAGAAAATAATTTTTTTCGATAACTATAAATTTTCTATAGAAAAGAATTTTTTTCGATAACTATAAATTTTCTATAGAAAAGAATTTTTTTCGATAACTATAAATTTTCTATAGAAATTTTTTCGATAACTATAAATTTTCTATAGAAATTTTTTTCGATAACTATAAATTTTCTATAGAAATTTTTTTCGATAACTATAAATTTTCTATAGAAATTTTTTTCGATAACTATAAATTTTCTATAGAAATTTTTTTTCGATAACTATAAATTTTCTATAGAAATTTTTTTCGATAACTATAAATTTTCTATAGAAATTTTTTCGATAACTATAAATTTTCTATAGAAAATTTTTCGATAACTATAAATTTTCTATAGAAAATTTTTTCGATAACTATAAATTTTCTATAGAAAATTTTTCGATAACTATAAATTTTCTATAGAAAATTTTTTCGATAACTATAAATTTTCTATAGAAAATTTTTTCGATAACTATAAATTTTCTATAGAAAATTTTTTCGATAACTATAAATTTTCTATAGAAAATTTTTTCGATAACTATAAATTTTCTATAGAAAATTTTTTCGATAACTATAAATTTTCTATAGAAAATTTTTTCGATAACTATAAATTTTCTATAGAAAATTTTTTCGATAACTATAAATTTTCTATAGAAAATTTTTTCGATAACTATAAATTTTCTATAGAAAATTTTTTCGATAACTATAAATTTTCTATAGAAAATTTTTTCGATAACTATAAATTTTCTATAGAAAATTTTTTCGATAACTATAAATTTTCTATAGAAAATTTTTTCGATAACTATAAATTTTCTATAGAAAATTTTTTCGATAACTATAAATTTTCTATAGAAAATTTTTTCGATAACTATAAATTTTCTATAGAAAATTTTTTCGATAACTATAAATTTTCTATAGAAAATTTTTTCGATAACTATAAATTTTCTATAGAAAATTTTTTCGATAACTATAAATTTTCTATAGAAAATTTTTTCGATAACTATAAATTTTCTATAGAAAATTTTTTTCGATAACTATGAATTTTCTATAGAAATTTTTTTCGATAACTATAAATTTTCTATAGAAATTTTTTTCGATAACTATAAATTTTCTATTGAAATTTTTTTCGATAACTATAAATTTTCTATTGAATTTTTTTCGATAACTATAAATTTTCTATTGAATTTTTTTCGATAACTATAAATTTTCTATAGAATTTTTTTTCGATAACTATAAATTTTCTATAGAATTTTTTTTTTCGATAACTATAATTTTTCTATAGGAATTTTTTTCGATAACTTTAATTTTCTATAGAAATTTTTTTCGATAACTTTTATTTTCTATAGAAAATTTTTCGATAACTTAAATTTTTGATTAATAAAAATATTAATTGTTCCGGCTTCTATATTCTATGAATGCATATTTATTCTTCAACTACAGAGTATTCAAAATTCGGGTTTGCGGTTTATAATATTTTCATTTGTTTCTCTTTAATTTGAACTTTAAACTTAAACTGCATATTTTCCAGTTTTTTTCTTCATTTCTTTATATTTTCATTTTTCTCGTTTAACAATTTTGCTTTCAACATTTCTTCGTCTCTGATTAACATCTGTTATCTTGGTTTACTTCTTTGCCATTCATTAATAAAAATCATTGATAGTTGTTGGTGTATTGTTTAAACTTTCAAATTGTTGCACATGTTGTTGATAGTTGGCAACAAGCAATCGACAACATGAACAGCTGTTATGTGCAATGAATACTGAAATTGTAGTGAAACCAATAAATGTCATAGTTTGAACGCCAAAGGGCAGACAGGTACAGAAACATAAATTAGGAAAAGAGGTTAATCAATGTATAAGAGAAATGTCTTAGATAGAAGGAGAGTGAGAGGAAGAGGGAAAATTTATAGAAAATTATCTACGTTTTAAAATGCGGAAAAACCCTTTCCATCATATCTCACTTATAAGATCAGACAATTAAAAAACATTAAAATAAATCTTCTCGATCCCTCTAATGAAATAAAAATACTCTCTCCTTTAATCAAGTTGTGATCATTTGGGAGAAAAGTCCAGGTAAAGAGATTTAAATTAAAAAGAAAGTAAATTGATTAAAATATAAATATCGTTTGTTGGAAGTGTTAAAAAGATTGAGAGAAAAAAGTGGGAAGAGTATAATTCTGTCTTCAAATTAAGTAACGATCGTTTGGGTAAACGACCATGGAGAAAAAGATCGTATAAAAATGGAATACAAATCGATTTAATTCAAACGTCTCAGTAAAAGTTTTAGAAAAAGCTTTTGACACTCCAACTCAGTTAAAAGTACAATCTATCTTTGGAGGATACAGGACTATAAAAGAAAAGATGATATAACGTTATTCGAATCGGAAATGATTTATAAAATGGTTTAAAATATTTAAAGCAATTTTTATAAAGCTTATCGAAAATGGAAAGATTTTCGCCTTCATATAAAGTAACGATCGTTTTGGAAGGTGTTATAAAGAGAGAGAAAGAATATTCTAATTTTCAATCAGCACTAAAGCTACCGCAACTTGAGAGGAATCAGAACTTAGAGGTCAGAGAGCAGCAAACTAATGAACTGTGTTTTAATCCCTAAAATTTATTACGCATAATTAATTTGGCATCTTTTCTATTTAAATTAAGAAACAATCGGCAAACATTTTTTTCTTTTAAGTGCGATGGGAAGTCAGAGAACAACAGAGGGAGAGGTACCTATACAAAGCAAATTTGGTTTCAATCACTTCCTCAAGAAACTGCTTTTACTGCACAAAAGAAAGGACGAACAGGATCAGGGGGAGAGGTAACCCCCATACCAAAAAAAAAAAATATCGATCATCGAACATCTAACGAACCACTTTATCATGAATTTTCAGATTTGATACAAATAACTTTTTCAAGGGACTATTTTACGAGACAAAATGTGAGACGAATAGGATCAAGGGAAGAGGCATCCCTCAAATATTGATCATCGAATATCAAAATAAATATAACAGTGAGAATTTTCAAATTTGGTCGCAATAAATTTTTCAACTTACTGTTTTAATGGAATGAAGGGAGGGTAGGATCATGGGGAGAGATGTTCCCCATACAAAGAAAATGTTGATCGTCTATCTAAAGAACTATAACAGTAATAATTCTCAAATTCGACTCCAATCACTTTCTTAGGAATTTCTTTCACTGAGCAAAATGTAGGACTGGCAGGATCAAAGCAAAAATTAATTATCGAATATCTAAAGAACTTTTCCAAGGATTTTTTTTACTGGCCAAGATGTAGGACGAATAGAACCATGGGGAGGGGTACCACCAAAATTATAAAGGCGACATAGCGCACCAGATTTTAGCTGGTAACACTATAAATTCAAGCAAAGTTTATGAAATTAATATATATAATTTATTTAAAAAACATAGGTCCATATTGCGTTCTAACTCTACCTGAATGGGGTTTAAGTCTAAAAATTCTTAAATTTGAACTGATTTAATTGAAAACATGAAGGCTTTTTAAACTCATCCAAATATTTGCATAATGTAAATGGTAAAACTATGATCACTCAGAAGAAGTGGTAAAACTATCTAGATCAAATCAATATTTTTGATCGCCTCAGTTATCCTTTTCAAATTAAAGTATGCAATTTTGAGAGCGGAAATATAAAACTATTTATTATCCTTAATGTTAGAACTCTTCTATCTTATATTCAAATTATAATTCACATTCATCCTTTTCAACAATGTATACAATAAGTAATGTCAGTAATGACTCTTTTGTAATGCTATCTCTTTTGCACACGAACATGAACCGAAGGAAAAGCTGATTTTAGATATTTCAATTGCCATTTTTAACACTTCTGAGAGTGGACGACAAGGGAAGGATAAAACTATTAAATATCCCAAATAACTAAGCTCCTCTAAACATAATTATAATTCACATTAATCTTTCTCAAATTGAATAATTATCTTTTGAGAGCAGTTTTGGAGAGAGTGGATGACAAGGGAAGGAACTCCTCTATCTTCTATCAAAATTATAATTGAAATTAATTCTTTTCAAATTGAAGTATGATCTTTTGAGAGCGGTTTTTTCCTTAATATTTGAACTTCTATCAAAATTGAGGGAATACTACATTTAGACTCGGTTTAAATTAAGATAAAATCGGTTGAGAAATCGACTTTAATTTAAATAATTTTCTGTGTTAACACTTATCCCAGTTTAATTCCTCCGAATTCTTTTTATAACCCAAATTAAATCTCATTTAACAATTTTCATTATTGATTTATTCGCTTTTTTGCAACATAAAATTTGTAAATAGTTTTTCACATCATTTAAGTTGCAAATTGCAGCAACAACTTTAGAAAGTTTGTCACCAAAAAAAGAAGGAGAAGGAGAAGAAGAAAACTAGCGAAATTACGTTTTGTTGCAAAAGAAAATGCAATAAATGTGGAAAAAAAGAAGGGAATTGATTAATTACATTTAATTGTTGGTATTTTCAGTTAAAGAAAAACTTTAATTACAAAACTGAACATTTCATTTCACACATACACACAAACACACAGAAACACACAGCAACACTTAATAAAATTGTAGAAACAAGTGGCGATAAATAGACAATTAACATTTCTTATTTCACTTTGACACTTCCTTTTTAGTTTTAATTGTATTTATTTCCTTCGTATAACGGAATATTTGATCGATTTCTTGACAATTTCTAATTGACATTTGGACTTCATATAATTTCTTTCCGATTTATGTTTCACAGCAAAAAATGATTTTTTTTCTAATCGATTCTTTTTTTCTTTCAATCAATTTTTATAATTGAAAATTAATATTTCAAAGTTGGAAGAAGGAAAAAAAATCTTATAATTCGTTTGTAATCTTAACGACCCGGCTATAATTGTGTTTTTTTTTTTTTTCTTTAATTTTATTTTTGTTTCTCTCCTTTTTTCTTATAATTTTTTTATGAATTTAATGTGTCTCGTTTTAAAACTTTTATTAGACTGTCTCACAGTGTCTTTGTGTTTGGCTGTTTGTGTCGATGACCAACTTTAACTTGCGAACTCTAACACATCACTCTCCTTCGATATTCTCACATTTTCACATTAAGTTAGACGTTTTTTTTCACAGTTTTACTTCATCTTCTTCTCAAACAAAACGACCGCATACAAATTTGAAATGAATCAACAGGCAGCACTAGAAGAGCTGCCGCAACAAACCAATACACAGACGTAACAAACAACACAGGGGGAGAGAGAAGTACAATAATAACAAAAAAACGTTAAATCAGCGAACCATTAATGTTTGGTATCTTTGAGATGCACTGTTTCTTTGAACTTTTATGATTCTGTTGTTTTTGTTTTTGCTTTTTTCATGGTTTTTGTTGTCTGAGTGTACCCTACACCTAGAGGCGGGTAGATTAGTTAATAGATTCCTTATGTTGCAAAAGCAAATGAGTGTTTAGATAGCAATAACTCGGACAACAATTTCTAAGTTCAAAAGGTCAACTGTGATTCAAATCGCATTCATTATCTTCCATGGCTGATAACCACTACCTGAGGCTTGAAGATTTCATTCTTGGACCATTTATGTTATGGCATTATGTTTGCGGAGATCCCTGTTTTTGATTAGGTCTATTTAAAGTATCTGCAGATAAATACCAACAATTTTGAAGTGTGGTCCGATTCACTCATGGATTATCCATGTTATGTTACCAAGTGTCTAAAGATCCCTCCTTTTTGATTAGGCTACAATATCATATATTTAGTTCCAAAGCACTTCCATCGTTTTGGCGTAGAGTTCGTTACAAAGCATTGTTTAGTTCTTCATGTAGAATATTACCAACAATTTTGGCGTTGGGTCCGATATATGTTATGTTACCAGGTTTCTAAAGATCTCTGTTTTTTCTTTAGGCTACAATATCTTATATATAATTTGTAAATGTATATCTATAGTTTTGGCATGACGTCTGATACAAACCACGGTATAGTTCTTCCAGATATCATTAAATTCTCCACATCTCCATGTCTGAATATCTCTTTATAGATTCATGTCATTGACGTTATTAAGCAAGAATATTTTGCATGTAGTTCAGAGAATATGGAGAATATGGGAGTTTTTATGTGACGTTCGATACCGATTAAAGATCTTGTGCGAGAATTGACAGTTGTTATCAGTATAATTCTCTAAACACTCTCTCAAACTGCACTCATGACATCATCCAGTAAGATGGAGATTAGCTGTGGAGATGGAGGGGTATCCTTGTTTTACTAAAGCATTTGTCTGAAATTGTTAGCTAACATTTCCACTCTCAATAACTGAAATGTCTACAACCTCAAGCAAAGCTCTAGGTATTATCTTTTGGTATCGGAGGTTTTATTGAAATCTACAAGCAGCAAATAAAATGTAGTACAACATTCTAAAGATTACTCCATTATAATGGTCTATAGAATTTCCATTTGACAGGAAACGTATTTGTTTATCTCGTAGAAGCCTACACTGTAGGTGTCAAAACAAACAGAGTCACCAGACTTCGATAACATTATGAAAATATATTTTGAAAATTTGGAGATAACATTGCTTCCATCCAAACTAAAGTGATTTGAGATGATTGATCTCAGAAAACTTGAACCCTTAATGAATACGTAAATTTTTTGAAAATAATTTGTTTTAAAACGTTTATGAAACAGTTCCTTTATACTCTTTAACTCTGATAAGAGCCCAACACCTTCACTTTCAACTTGGATCCAAAGAATTTGAGGAATAATATTTTGGTACTATTTCAAAGTGTCCATTATTTATTCAAATCTTAAATATTTTGGGAATATCTCCCTTATGCTCTTTAATTTCCTTAAGAACATTATATCATTCCACTTCACATAGCTCTGGGAAATAAGGATGATTCCAAATCTTCCGAAAAATATGTTATTATCTTCTATTAAAGATTTTTCAGTTATTTTAATGACCATTTGGGAACAAAACAGTCTCTTGAATTTAATTTTCTCTACAGTCTGATACCTTTCCAGGGAGTTAGGAGGGAACAACCTCCCTACTATTGTTGGGATATTACTGCCCAGCATTAAAGCCGTAATGAATCCAAAACGGTTCAAATAATTAGACATAATGTGCTCTCCAAAATGTTATCCTCAACAGCAACATTCAAATTTCCTCAATATCTTTTGATGTATAATATTTGATATGTTGAATACTATACCGACCTTCGTAAGCCACCATTCACCATTATCCATTTGAACCATTGTACTTGTTTTTATTTCATTGTGGTATTTGTTGTGGTTAGTTAATGCCTGAATATGTTTGTCTTAATGTTACGCTTTGCTTATTTCAACTTCGTTTACCTTTTCAATTCTGTATCTTTTTCTCTCTCTCTCTCTTCTTTTAACCACTTCCTCCCCTTAAATACATTCTTCTTTATTTAATCTTCTTTAGTGGAGACGTTCTTTAGAAGTGAAACAAAAAATTGATAAATAATTTTTATTTAAGTCAAACTTAAATAAAAGACTATAAATAAAGTTTCTTTACATGCAAGACGAAAAATAATATTAATAATAAGAAAAAAAGCAACATCGCAAATGTAAAGAATAAAATGAAACAGAGAGGCAGATAGACTGATCAATAGGAAGAAGGGCAGCTGTTTATGGTAGCCAGAGATTTATGAAGGGTTTAAAATTTCATTAACTTGGAAATATATATATGCAGATCTAAAATGCTACACAAATTCGTATGAATAAATGCCAAATTCTGAAGAGAGCATGGTGATTAATTGGCTGCACGAAGCTTAATTGAACTCTTTCTTTCTTTCGCAGTAGTCTTTAAAGGAGACCACTGCGAATTTTGTTTTGATTGGGTGAACGTCAATCATTTCATCGTTTAATCTCATGAAGTCTGTATTGACTTCTTGAGATTATTTCTATTAACCTCTATTCTATTTTTAAGGCTACTTATTTCTTCTTCGCCTATGGTCTGGGCATCTCCTTTATATGTAATTTTTTATAAGGTAATTTTACTATGATACCGAAATTTCACACTGACCGTCCTATATGTTGAGTCATTGCTTTTTGAAATTGAGGGTTCCCACTCTATAAATTTCAAAATATTTTCCCATGGATCATGAGAAAGGGGGAGCTTTATACAGATACACAGTTTTTGTTCCATAAGAGTTCAGTTCCAAAATTAAGCAATTCTAGTTTGTTTTTGACTTGTTTTTAATTAATCGCTTTGATTCTAGGATTTTACCCTACAGAACAATTAAGTGATCCGAATGTAATTTTCAACGGTCAGCAAGAAAGCTTCGCTAAAACTGTTAGTATCGGCATGGAAGAATGTAAGTCTCTCGTATTTACATCACTAGGATGCCAAAGAGTACAGGATGAAAAAACTGTCTCCATATCAATGTAGCAAATGCGAGAGAAATAGCTACAGACGAGAACCTCTCTTCTTACATGAATTTCCAACGCACAGTGTTCAGTTACAATCTACCCTGGAACAGAAAGCGGATTTCTATTAAGAGTATATAGCTAATTGGACCTACGAATATCATAGATGAGAGAAATTGCCCTACAACTTTGACATGTTAACTCAGTTAACAATCTCACTATGCTATTCCATATAACTTATCCTCAAATCTTCCCGAAAAACAGGCAATTAGCAGTCGAACTAGCCTAACTCCCAAGTGTCCAACTATTTATATCTGGTTAACATTTTTTACAGATGAACTTTTGCTATAGATCTGATGGCCTCCGATTTCGCTAAGCCATAAATCATCCAAAAGGAGTCCACAATTAAGCAACCTTTCCTTTCCACTTGGCTTTGAGCTATCAGCATTCTCACTTGCTCTAACAACTAAGAGTGCTATATTAGGCTAAGCGAAATCTTTAATATCCTTCACCACGATCGATTTTGAAGTAATTGTATGAACATCTATTTTGCCATTATCGCTTTATTCAAGCGCCAAATTTCATAAAATTTCCAGTTAGAGTTTAAGAGATAATCGATATTAAATATATCGTTTTTATATATGAATAATTTTATTATAAAGTCTTCATATATGTCCCAAATTTCATGAAATTTTACCTCAAGGTATATCATTGAAATACGCCTTCGTACCTTATCCGAAATTTCTTTGACTTTAAAAGTTTCCTTTAAAAAAATATTTCTCTTCGTGGTATTATTATGGATGTGAGCATGCCAGACGGATGGATCCTAGAATATATACTTAGATGATTCCTTTTTACAAACTTAATATACCCTCATCACCAATTTTGTGGTGGATGCTATAAAATTAATAGGTTAAAATCGTTGCGGTCTCACTTTTTATGTTAGGAGTGAAGTCCAAAAATTCTTATTATTATTATTACAATGTGATGAAATTTTGAACTCTTCCATTAACGTTTTGATAGTGCTTTCTGTCACCTTGCTCGAACAGGTATTCCATCTCCGTTTAAATAATACTTCACATTTGTACACCGTTTTTCTCTGTATTCAAAAGCTCAATATCTTTTAACAAAAGCCCAATATCTCTCTATTGGCCTTTGCTCCGATCAGTTTGGAGGATTAATATTGTTTTTGTGCAACTTACGGGATTTTTTACCATTTTTGACAGGATACCAAGTCAGGCCAAATATAAGAGGGCACACTAAGAAGTCTTATGACTTTAAATAGCTTTTGGGTCGTAATCTTTTCTTCAACATTCTCTTGAACATCAGTAAAATAAAATTTTAACCAGGAAGTTGAGAAAAATTTTTAGAATTTTTTTAGAAAACTCCCTCAACCATTAATAACAAAAAAATCATCTGGCAGCTCTAAAACAAAATAAACGAGAAAATTGTTTATGACTAAATTATTTCGAAAAAAATTAGTTATTAACATTTATTTTTTTCTTGTTATTACAAAATTGTTATTTCATCATCATTCTCCTCTTCTTCTTCATCATCTTGAAACTTCATTTTGTTCCTTTCTTGTTGTTCTTTAACACAAATGTCTGTTTGATACTCAAAATGGAGATGAAAATAAAAATTTATTTAATTTTTTATAATATAAAACTTACGTGAGTTTAATAATCTCATCAAAATATTAAATCCAGCTGTTCAACATCTACAACAACACAGAATTACTGTCCATCAGTCTATTTGTCTGAGTGGCCAAACAAATGTCCCTTCACAACATTAGTTGGTTGGGGTATTATATGTTTGAGCTGATGTTTGTAACAAACAGAAAATGATTGCGTTGCACCGAACACACAATCACTTTCTGAGTCAAATTAACGATGTCCGGCTGATTGCCCATGTAAACGTTGTGAACACCCTACATGTTGCAATTTTTAATATTTTTAGAACATTTGTTGCATATTATTAGTTTGGCCCTTGAACAAAGCCTATTCAAATTGGTCCCATACTTCTCATACAAATGTCCTTCCAGTATGAGTTTTTAAGCTCATTAAAGACCTAAATATAATGCGATTTTAACAGAATATTTACTAAAAATAACTAATTACTAAAATAAGTCTTCTGATATTTTGAAACGTTATGCCAAATTATGCGTGGATAGGTCCATTCCTTTTCATAGGGGACCTATGAAGCCCCCTTCCAAATATCACTTTAAAGGGCATTAATCTCACATATACGTTGATATTGTAATAATAATTGATCAAGTTAAGATAAATATAAACAACAATTAATGTACAGAATTATACGAGGGTCATTCCATAATTTCAGGTAGCTTCCATTTTACCCCCTTTAATTCCACATAAATGTTACTGTCACACTTAATAAGAATTAACCAGAAATTAAAATTATACGAGGGCCGTTCATTACTTTCTTGTAACTACCATTTATAACCAACATTGTGGTGTAGGTTATTGTATAGTTGGGCTTGACCGACTATAACATTTTTACTTGTTTATTGTTATTGTTGTTATTTTAAAAAACTTTCATTCTATTTATAAAAACAACAACAACATTTTACTTACTTACCTGTTGTGTATTTTTGTTTTTGTTGTTGTTTTCTTTTTCTTCTTTCCAATTTGTTTGTGTTTTCTTATTTATATCTTCTTTATACACTTTTTATTACATTTTCTAGTGATCAAACACATTCTCTTTTTTTATTATTTTCTTTTTTGTTAAATGAATTTTTAAAATTTTAATTATTTTTATTTATTTTTTGTTAACAGACAGAAAACCCGGTTAAAATATTAAAATAAACTTTGCACTTAGAAATCAAAACCACAACACACACGTTACACACTCTTACATTTACTTAATTTTGTTTTTCAATTACTTTATTAACTTGTTTACATGTTTTACTTGTGATTTATTTTATTCTTAATTTTCTTAAGATTAATTTTATCACGAATTGAACTTTAAATCCGACCGTCGAATTAGCGTGCGTATTAAAGACTACTTTTTTCTTTTTTTGAAGCCAACAAACAGCTGAGTTTAACTTCTCCTCTTCTCTTTTGCTTTAATCACAAACTTTGACAGTTCTCTTATTAACGGCATTTTTCATGTAACCTGTTTTACTCGGCTTAAACTGCCAGGGATGGTAAACTGTTAGTAGTGGGAAAAAATTGTGTGTTTGTAAATAAATTAATTTCTTATTAGAAATTTTAAATCGCTACAAGTGGCAACATTTTTTCACAAGATGAAACAAATGGTACATATTCCTACAAACGCACATAACTTTTATTTAATCAATTAGAAAAAAATAAACAAGAGAAAATTTAGTAGAAAAATAATATTTTGATTGTATCAACTAAATTTTCAAGTAAAATATTGTTTACTAAAAACTTTATTTCTAATTCTTTTTATTTTTTTAAGGATTGAGATAGAAAAAATCTTAACATACATATATGTTAATAAAAATGAAACCACTAAACTGACAGTTTTAATTTTTTATTTCATTGAAATTATTATTAAAAATTAAAAAAAAAAAAACATTAAATCACGAGAGATGAAATGTTTTTTTCGGAAACCCTTTCATTAACGTTCACCTCCATTTAAAATCTACCACACTTTTGTGCTCTTCAAATCTCTTTTAACAAAATCCCAATATCTCTTCACTATTTTTAACTCCGGGCAGTTTGGAGCATTTGTTTCTCTTGATTATTGTTCTTGTACCACTCAAGGTCGTGTTTACCATAGTGACAGGATGTCATAATGCTTTAAGGTCCAAAGCTTTTCTTCAACATTCCCTCCAGCATCAACAATATAAAATTTTTCACCAGTAGTTTCGCAAAATCTACCAGAACATACATTTCGCCATTAATTGTATAGCAAGAATATATTTTTAGAAATCTTAACTTCAGTTTTGCGCTCTGTTTTTGGCCTCCAAATTTTTAGCAACGTTTCTGTCAGGAACTTTTTTGCATGAACTAAACAATATTGAACCAAAACAGTGCATCATATAGGTTACAATTTTTATTTTTCTATAGATATTAACCAAAGAAACTAAATTGTGTTGGGGCCATAATTTCACCTGGCTCCCACATAAAACCCCTTCCCGGAATACGTTTTATGCTAGTAAAATTCAGTTCAATTATGTTTGTAACGGCTTTTAATATATATTATTAATTTGACCAATATCGGTCTATGTTTTGCTGTAGCTCCCATATAAATATGTTTCGCGTAAAACTTTTTTTGAAATTACTTTAAACTACATAAATAAAAATGTGTCCATAATATAGTTTAAGAAGTATATGTCAACATTTGCTATAACTCTCATAAAAAGCTCCTGCAAAAAAAAAACGGTTTAAAGCTTATAAAAGTCGTATAATATGACAAATTTTATTGAAATTCGAGACAATTATTTTTCCAACTAACTTTAATGTATATATATAATTGGCCGAATATCGGTCCATATTTTTTTGACATTTATCGGGCAATTTTTGATTGCCTAAACCCTATTTCAGGTCATTTTCAGTTGCCGTTATGTTTAAAAGATTGTTGAATATGATATGACTGAAGACCTTGTTCGCTAAATCTGTAGTTAATAACCTCATCGTAAGGAAAACCCATGTGTAAGGTGACTGATATTAGAGTCGACTATCATTTCTTTAAAACTTTAGAGTTCAGACATCGATCTTTAACATTCTGTTAACTGAAATTTTGTCCTTATTTTCCTTCAATCCGATTTTCTCTCAAAAACCCAAATTTTCTCCCACTTGACATCATTTTTGATGAACTTTCTCCAGCTCTGTTGAGTTCATTTTAATAAGTGGTGAATTTAGAAAACTTTGGTGAATAATTTAAAATAATTGGTTTGTAACTTTACTAAACAGAAGGAAATGGAAATAATAGTAAACAGTAAATATTTATTATACAGTACAGAGGACTTACAACAGTGAAATAAAAGTAAATATGTTATAGCCAGTCAAGTCCGACTATGCAATAAGCTACTACATCGTTGATTACAAATGGCAGATGCGAAAAACTTTATGAACACCCCTCGTATAATATGATTATCTGATTTAAGTGCAGTACATTATTGTGTCATTAATACTTAAGAAAAATTTTTGCGTTTTAAACGAAGTTATTTTAGAGCTTTATAAGGGAACAAGAAAAAATTATGAACCGACCCTCGTATAATTTCGCACTTAGGTTTGAGTTTATTTTTTATCTTAATTTGAACAAATAACAATTTGGGTGAGATTTATGCGTTTCAAAGTGATATTTAGAGGGTGTGTTCTATGAGACCTATGAGAAATAATGGACTCATTTAATTTAGCGCATCAATTTAGAATTATTTACGCAAAATTTTTTTAAAATCATTTTAAATTAAGGAGTTTTATGAGTCAAAAATCCCATTCCGGGGGAAATTTCTATGGGACTTATATGAAATAATGAACCAATTGTAACTAGTGTATTTAAAAAAACCGAAACCGGTTTTTGCATTTAAAAAAACCGAATAATTTCAATTTTCGAATTATTTGGCATGACGGTTTTTTTAGTCGGTTAACCGGTTTATAATGGAGGTCACTTTTAAAACTTTTCACTAAATTATTTAGCTTTATATTTCACCATGACTGAGAGTATATAACGGACGGACAGACATGGTTAAATAGACTCAGGAGGTGAGCGGTATACTTAAAAGTACTAGGACTTTTTCTGTCCGTTATAAACTCTTCAAAAATGCATACTACCTCAATCATCTTTAATGGTGTAGGGTGTAAATATTTCAAATGAAATTTTCATTTTTTTTTAATTATTTTAATTCTTATTTTTCTTCTTCATTTTCCAGGTGGTTTTCCTAACATGGAATCGATTAGCAAACGTACCCAAGGACGATATGAACAACCCTTTAAGGGTTGTCTACAAGATATACAATTTGGAGCTGAACCTAATGCGTTGATCAAAGATTTCTCAACATATCAAGGTGAAAATATTGGCTCCTGTGATTTGCACGGCGATGAGCCCATTCTAGTGTAGGATTTGAAACGAAACAAATAAACAGATTTAATTATATTAAACAAAAAAATCATTTAATTTAATAATTCAAATATAATAAAAATATTAATATTTTAATATTTAATATTAAAAAAAATAAATAAATTATTATTAAACAGAAAATATTGAAGAAAAATAACGAAAAGGGAAATTTCAAAAAAATAAATAATTTTGTAAATTTTATATAGAAACAAAAAAATACAACTGAAAACTAAAAAAAATCAATTTGAAGGATTTTGGAAAAATTATGTATTAAAAAATTTATTAAAAAAAAAAAACTAAAATAATTAGTTTTAATAAAAATAAAATAATTTTGAAAGTTAAAAAAATTAGAGACAAAAATTAAGTGCTGAAATTAAAGGACAACAAAATATTTTACCAAAAAAAAACGAAAATTTTTTCATAAAAAAATAATTAAAAAAAAATAAAACCAAATTTTAGGAAATTAATAAATAAGTGATAATAAATAATTATTAATAAATGATAAATTAAAAAATAATAATAAAAAATATATTTAATGTGAACAGAAAATATATTAATGAAAAAAATATTTAAAATGGAGGAATATTGAAAATTCTACTCAAATTTTTTTGTGTTCAAGAAAAATATTGAAAAAAAAAAAAATAATAAAAAAATGTATTTAATAAAAAAGTTTTGTTAATTTTTATTTAATTGTTAAAACATTTTTATTATTAAAAAAATATTAAGTTATTCAATATTCTGAAATCTAGCCTGCCCCGCCCCCTTCTGTCTTGTCCCAAATCTTAACTGCCTAAAATTCTGCCAAAAACCCAAAAGGGAATTAAAAAGTAACAAGTTTAAAAATTTTATATTCAGTTATGCCGAATCTTTAATACCCAACAACACCAATGAGGGTGAAGTAAATACGTTATGTTTCGTACATACACACTTACGCATCTATTGTATAAAAGCTTTTCTTTAACACTTCATGAGTTATAAAATTTGTTATATTTTTAGTTATAATTTTTTTTTTATTAGACCGATTTCGATAATTTTTGGAATGATAATAGAGTAAATATAACTTAATATTAGGATTCATTCTAATTTGTTCAATTTACAAAAGTTTGCCTCCGATATCGGTCTATAGCTTTTAATACTTTGTTGGTTTCAAATTATTGTAAATCTCTCAATTATTGTAAATATGAGCATGCCGACAACAGACAGATGGACAGACAGGCAGAGGGAGAAATAGATGGACATAGATAAATCGGCTCAGATTTTGATTCTTTGATACCAGAGAAAATATACATTATTGGGGTCAGAGATGACACCATAATGTATATATATTCTTATATCAAATAAAAATCTGAGTTATAGCTACGACCGTCTGTTATTGGTAATCTCACATCCACAGTAACTGACAGAGCTCAATTGATTCCAACAATTGGATCTCCATTGCGATATGTCCCGGGTCACACTCAACGCAGCGACAGCTGTATAAAGTTTTTTCCCAAGAACAACAGAGCTCAATCAAATTTGGTCTGCGTATTTGTTATTGTTTTGAGAAGTTTACTACTTAAAACCAGCATAATCGTTTCCGTTTATTAAAAAATATAGGCCGATATCTGAGGCAACCCTTAACTTCAAAAAAAATCTACTTAAAATAATCAATTATAAATCCACAAATTAAAATACAATTTTGCGTTATATGAGGTTATGTGTACATTATAAAATTATCAAAATCGGTTCAGTAGGAAAAAAGTTATAGCCAAAAATATAACTTATTTTATGACGCATTAAGTGTTCACATTTAAAATTAAAAAACTGTTTATAAAGTATACGTTTGAGAGTGTATATGTATGAAACATAACGTATATACTTCACAAGCATTTGTGTTGGTAAGTGTTGAAGATACGGCATAGCTGAATATAGCTTTCTCACTTTTTATAAATAAAATTTTATTGAGTTCAAAAATCTAATTGCTTTCAAATAATTTTGAGTTGAATTATCTTGATTTCAATTCCATTGACACGCCCCTTTAAATAATTAAAAACTTTATATTAATTCTAAGCCATTTAGTTGCCTTGTAGCTGTAGATAAGTACACAAAAAATATATATAAATTAATTTCAATAATTATTATTTTTCTATAATTTTCAAAACCGGCAAAATGAAACCCTTGATAATTTTACAAAACTCAAAACGAAAAAAATCTTCTTAATTAAACAAAGATTTTGAAACTTTTAAATTAATAAAAAACAAATATATAAATTCTAAAAAAACATTGATATATTAATTGTCAAAAAAAAAATGTATTAAAAATAATCCCCATCCAGATTTGCATTTTCATTTCAAAGAATTTGTTTTACTAAATTAGAAAAAAATCTTTTAACAATAAAAAAGAAAAAACTTTGTAAATTTTTTCCCTCGAACACCATTTTGTCTCTCTCTTTCTCTCGATTATATTTGAAAATTTTTCAAAATTTTCGTTTTGAATTTATTACAAAAAAAATTATTAATATTTAAAAAATGTATAAATAACATCTCACCTTCACTAAAACTAAAAACAATAAGCATTTTTAACCTTTAAACGACAACTTAGAAAAAACTTTCAAAATTAATGGAATTTAAAAAAAAAAGTGTTAAGAAAAACAGAAAATGGTGTATAAAAAATAAAAATATAAATTAAATTGTAATGAAAATTAAAATTAATTGAAGTAAATTTAAAAAAAAAAAAAATAATAATAATAATTAAAAATATATTTATAATATTTAAAACCTAAAAATAAAAAAATGAAATAAGAACAGAAACCAAACGATTTATGATTTTATGTAAAGGCAACTTAGTTATATTATTTTAAATAAAAATAATTACAAAAAAAAGAAATTATTTGTTTGAATTTTCGATTTTTTTAATAAAACAAGGGATTCCAAAAAGGACTTTTTGAAAATTATTATGTAACTTTCATAGTTTTGAAGAAATCTCAATAAAATTAAATGTGGTTATAGCTGAGATTTTTCTAGTTCATTCGGTGGATTGCAGCAGTCCAACTGGTCAGGGAGATAGAGGTTGGCCTTCCAAAACTGACTATTGTGTTTTTTTATTTTTTGAAGAGGCGCAAAATTAATCAATATATAAAATTGGAAGTGTAGGTATGTATGAATGTCTGTATGTATATATGAATGTATATATATGTATGTATGTATGTATGTATGTATGTATGTATGTATGTATGTATGTATGTATGTATGTATGAATGAATGTATGTATTTATGTATGTATTGATGTATGTATGTATGTATGTATGTATGTATGTATGTATGTATATCTGTATGTATGTATGCATGTAAGTATGAATGTATGTATGAATGTATGTATTTATGTATGTATGTATGTATGTATGTATGTATGTATGTATGTATGTATGTATGTATGTATGTATATATGTATGTATATATGTATGTATGTATGTATGTATATATGTATGTATGTATGTATGTATGTATGTATGTATGTAAGTATGTATGCATATATGTATATATATATGTAAGCATTTATGTATGTATGTATGTATGTATGTATGTATGTATGTATGTATGTATGTATATCTGTATATCTGTATATATGTATGTATGTATGTATGTATGTATGTATATCTTTATGTATGTCTAAAGGGTTTGGCCAAATTTGATGAAATTTTCACAGAGTGATCCTAAAATATCTGAAAGTAACAAAAAATTCCGATAGGACCAGGGGCAGGGGTATCGTCCATACAAAGTGAAAATTGATTATCGAATAACTGAAGAATTATATCAGTGAAAGTTCTCAAATTTGGTCCCTACAACTTTCTCAAGCAACTGTTTTACTGGATAACACGTAGGACGGATAAGACCAGGCGGAGAAGTATCGCCCATGAATTAGAACAGCGATAGTTCTCAAATTTGGTCTCTACAACTTTCTTAAGGAATTGTTTAACTGGATAAAACGTGGGACAGATAAGACAAGGGAGAGAGGTATCACCCATACAAAGCAACATTCCATTTTTTTTTTTTTTTTTTTTTTTTTTTTGGCCAAACGAAGTTTGCCGGGTCCACTAGTTCATTAAAAATGTTATAAATCTACACTAAAAATATAATGGTTCGATTACGTATGGCAACCGAACTTTAACCGAACTAAAAAATCGTATCATGTGTGGCAACTGGTGTCAGTTGCCATTCTGACAGTTCGGCAACCCGAAAAATATAAACAAAACAAATTAATACATACACATGTACCGTGTGTGTCAACTTAAAATTGAATTTTAAAATAATGAAAATGTTGGTCCTGAGGAATTATTTAAAAGTATAAAATAATTCTTCAGAATCTTTTCATTATTTTAATAATTAATGGATTTATTTAAAAGTTAATGGATTAATACAATGAAAACATGAAATTAATCGAACCATTATTTCCGGCGTTATAGGCAAAAACACATTTTGCAATATTTTGAAGCCCCTATGAGAGCTATGGACTTGGTTATGGCACTGATTGATTAGTAATTTTTACTATTTAAGCTTAAGACATAATTTTTGCACTAGTGGAACGGAAATAATTAAGAGAATTCACAGTAATCGGTTCATAACTTATCGAGTTATAAGCAAATATACATTTTCCGATATTTTGAACTTCTTATGGGATAAATGGACAAAATTTTAATGCAGAAAAATAGCAAATTTTTTTACATCGACCCATAAATAGCCGAGTTATTAAACTGCTCGTTAATAAAATTTTGCGCGCATATTGAGAGCTCTAGAGAATCTATGTTGGCTCATATAAAGGCTAAAGTAATAACTGTCATTTTCTCCTTCTTTTACAAGTAATGATATTATTAAAGCATATTTATAACAGGAACTTAACGTTAAATGATAAGTCCATATAAACAAAGGCGAAGGTATAGAAAATTCACACATTAACTTGTTTTTACTATGGAAGTTTTCAAAAATCCCACGACAATGGTTTTAATTTTTATCATGGCTCAGCCCTCGATGTCAATTGTACTTAAGGTATCAGTGCAGTTAATAGAAAAAAAAGATCCTCAATGGATTATTGCCAAATTGACCGAGGAAAGAACAATTAAAATTGAAAACTATTTTCGATATTTCGATTAAAGAAAATTGTTCAAAAAGTACCTCAAATTTTTTTTCTAGTTGTAACTTTAATAATTCTCTAACATAAAATTGGGAAAATATATCAGAATTCTAAAAATAAAACAAAACTCGGTACGTTTTAAATAAAAAACAAATGCGTAAATTAAATTAGGCAACGGAAATTGACAACTTCAGTTAACAGTTGCCAACTATAATATAATTTTAGCAACTGAAGTTCGATTGCCATGCGTCATCGACCTATAATATTTAAAGCATTTCTTCAATAATCGCTGAAAATTCTAATTAATATATTTCTTTTTTAATTTAATTTCAAATTCATTTTTAATTTTGTTGTTGTTTCTTGTTTTTGTTTTTATAATTCTTTACAAGGCTTTATCGATAAATTTCTTTTAATTAACATTATGGACTTTGGATAATTTTGGGGGGAAAATTGTAGTTGTTGTTTGTTAATAATATATATATATTATGTTTATATTAATTAATAAATTGTTAACATAATTAACTATTTTGTTTATGGAATTATGAATATAGTTCAATATATATATTTTTTTGTATTTTGTTCTTCTTGTTGTTATTTTAATTGCATAAAAGAAATACAATAAAATTAAACTACAAAATGTATAAGTTATTTTACTTTTTTTTGTTTTGTTTTTGTTATAAATAATTTTCTCTTTTTTCATTTTGTTTTTTACTTTACTAAAAAAATTACATGCAAGAAAAAGAAAAATATTAAAAAAAAACAAACAAACCGTCCCAATATACTAATATATATTTAAATGTATTATATATTGCAAAATTATTTAAAAAAAAGAATAAAAATAATGGAAAAAATAGCAATAAAGATAATAAAAGTTTAAAAATAAATCAAACAAAAGAAGGTAAAACAAAAACTAAATTTAGAGTTAGAGCAGAAGAAACATTGAAGAATTCAATGGTGAAAAAAAAAATTAGTGGAATATTTTTTTTGTTTTTCAAATTTTCTTTAGACTTGATTTTTTGTTGTGTAATGTGACTTTATTTTCTATTAAAAGTTATGTATCATTTTATCATAATGTTATTTGTTTTTACTCATGTGTTGTTGTAGTTGTTGTTGATTTTTTGTTTAATTTATAATTAAATATTATTATCGTTTTTTGTTGATTTATTTTTTATATATAAGAGTTGTTGTTGTTGTTGCTGTAGTTTATCCTCTGTTGTTGTTTATTCTTTGTTTTTTTTTTTCTTTCTTCACATTTTCATCATAATTTTGTTTAAATGAATTTTTTTTATTTTCTTGTTTAATTAAATTAAATTTAAATATTTGTTTATTTATAATTATCAAGCATAATAATAAATTTTTCAAATCTCTCGTTGGAAATTTATTTTCTGAAAAGAAACACAAAATATTGAATTAATGTAAAAAACTTCTAAAAATCTGAAAAAATAAAAAAGTTTTGCAAGAAGAAATCGTTTACTAGAAATGTTATATAGAAATTTTTCTATATCAAAAATTTCTAGCAACATTTTCTACATCAAAAATCAGAAATTTTCATGTTAAAAATTTTCTATATCAAGAAATTTTTCTATCGAAATTTTCAAATTGAACAATTTTTATAGAAATTTTGTATATCGAACAATTTCTATCGAAATTTTTTATGTCAAAATTTTCTATTAAAATTTTCTATATCAAATAATTTCTATGAAATTTTTCTATATTAAAAAATTTTCTTTCCCAATATTTTTCTATCGAACAATTTATATCGAAGTTTTTTATATCAACTGTTTCTAACAAAGTTTTCGAAATTTGTCTATCGAAATTTGTCTTTTAAAAATTTCTCTATTGAAAATTTCTTTATCGAAATTTGTCTATTGAAAATTTTCTATTGAAATTTTTCTATTGAAAATTTCTTTATCGAAAGTTTCCTATTGAAAAGTCCTTATACTGAAATTATTCTATTGAAACATTTCTCTGTCGGAATTTTCTATTGAAACATTTCTCTGTCGAATTTTTCTATTGAAACATTTCTCTGTCGAAATTTTCTATTGAAACATTTCTCTGTTCGAAAAGTATCGAAATTTTTCCATTGCAAATTTCTTTATCGAAATTTTTCTATTGAAAATTTTTCTATCGAAATTTATTATTCAAAAATTTATTTATCGAAAATTTCCTATTAAAAATTTTCTATAGAAGCCATTTCTGTCAAAATTGTTCTATTGAAAAATTTTTCTATCGAAAATTTTTTATTGAAAATCATCTATCGAAATTTTTCTATAGAAGCAATTTTCTTTCCGAAATTTTTCCATTGAAACATTTCTCTATCGAAGTTTATTCCATTGAAATTTCTTTTATCGATTTTTTCTATTGAAACATTTCTCTATTGAAATTTTTTATTGAAATATCTCTATCGAAAACTTCTTTAAACGAAAATTAAAAATTTCTTTATTGAAATAGAAAATTTCTTTGTCGAAAATTTTCTAATAAAAAAATTATTCGAAAAATGTTTATAAAAATCGAAATTTCTTTTTAAGTTTTTTTTCTATAGAAAAATTCTATATCAACCAATTTTTATTTCTTTCTTTATTGAATTTTTCTATCGAAAATTTTCGAAAGAAATTCTATATTAAAAAATTTCTTAGTCAAAAACTCTTTTTTAAAAGTTTCAATTCGAAAATTTTCGTTAAAAAGTTTAAACAAAAATTTTTTCTTTTTAAAGTTTCTTTATAAAAAATTTTATATGGGAGAGTTTCTTTATCGAAATTTGTCTATTTGAAAGTTTCTTTATGAAAAATTTTCTATTGAAAATTATTTACCAAAAATGTTTTTAAAGAAAAATTTTCCATTGACAATTTCATTCGAAAGTTTTCTTTTGAAAAATTATTTTGTAAAGTTCATTGAAATTTGATTTTCTTTTTTTTTTAATTTCATTATCGAAATAAGTTTTCGAAATTGTTTAACTACAATTATTAATACAAACCTACAAAAGACATCACTTGCAGCAATTGTTCGTCTGTCGGTTATTTTCATTTTCATTTAGTCTTCTACCAGCACCAGCACCTTGATTATTGGCTCCATCATTTTTAGGTAATTTCTTAGCTACAATTTTTTTTAAATAATTCTCATTTAGTTTACAAAAGATAAAGAGGATAAGAAGTTTTGAAACTCACCAATAGCTAAGAAAATATCGTTAACATTCATGCCAGTTTTTGCTGATGTTCCATAAATAACAAACCATTTTTCTTCGGCATATTGTT
>PYHX02000158.1:46161904-46191053 GCA_004302925.2 Cochliomyia hominivorax
TTTTCTGAGTAGATTTAACAATGTCCATTCGTCGCCTGTCTGCCCGCCTGGTTGTCCATGCTACGTTGTGAACATTCTGCAGGTTGCAATTTTTGATATATCTGCATTTTATATATTTTTTGGCTCCAGGATGGAGTTATCATATTCGGTCCAATATTCGGGTAGCTCCCATACAAATGTCCTCCCGGAATTGGGTGTTAAGGTCAAAAAAGTTTTAATCGAAATTTAACATTGATATTTTAAGTACCATGTCACCGAATTATGCGAGGGTCGGTCCATTACTTCTTATGAGTTCCATTTAACCCCCGAATGAGTTATATGGAACTCATAATGAGTTCCATGTCACCGAATTATGCGAGGGTCGGTCCATTACTTCTTGTGAGTTCCATATAACCCCCTTCTTAATATCACCTTGAAGGGCATAACTTCTCACACATATGTTGGTATTGGAATAGCAACTGGTCAAATTGCTATAATTTGACACACCAGAAAAAAATCCTTTTCATAGTTTCGTATTAATGTTCTTCACACTTAATCATAAATGAGAAGTGCAAATTATACGAGGTTCCTTCAAACAATGTTTCACAGCTGTCATTTACAACCATCAATTTGGTGTAAGGGTATTACAAAACTTTTTTACTTGCTTTTTTGTATTTTTGTGCTCCAGTTTTACCTGTGTAGTTTTTTATTTACAAGAAATTCTAAATATTTTTATCTCAACATTCCATCGTCTTTTATATATATTTTTTTCCTCAACTGCATGTAACTTAATGAGCATAAAATTTAGGTCAAAATGTTTTTTTCTTTTTTTTTAAGAAAAAAAGTTAAATAAAATAAAAAAATTCTCAAACTAAAAGAGACGTATTCGTTTCAAAATAAAATTGGAACATTTCATTAAAATAAAGGACGAACGGAAGAGGAACTAAAAATTAAACAAAAAAAAATTGCTAAATGCCAAAATCTCACTGTTACATATTTATACACATATTTACACACAAACACACACCATACAAAAAATACTTTTTAGTTAACAATATTCTTTATTTGAAGTGGCAATGTTTCTAGGATGGTCAAGTCCTTGTGTGAGTGTATGTGTGTGTGTGTGTGGTTGATGGTCAGTCAAGTCAGTCAGTCGGTCCAGTTTATGTTATTATTTTTTGTTGCTGTCATTACTAAGTTAAGCTGCATAAACAAAAAACTGTTAGCCTTGCAAAATATGTATGTATGTGTGTATGTATGTGTGTATGTATGTATGTATGTATGTATGTATGTATGTATGTATTTTTTTCTCTCTCAGCCAAACAAAAAAAAACCCCGTCTAAAAAACGAAATGACATTAAAGCCAGTTCTTTCCATCTTTTTTAAGAGGCAGCAACTTTTGTTGTGAGTTATGGTTGTGAAAGGAATTAATGCTTTTTTTTCTCCTGTTACTGCATGTCATGGACAAGTTGAAAAGATATTCACCACTAACAGAAAAAAAGTAATAATAATTCACATTCTATACATACATGCATATGTATGTATGTGTTTATATAATAGTGTGGCTATAAGAAACGAGGGGAAAAGAGAAGTAACCGACTGACATAAAATGTCAGTTCAAAGGGAATATAAATAAAATAAAAACTTTATAAAATTTAAGTTAATTTATAATCCTTTAGGAAGAGTTATGATGAAATTTGGATTTAAATTATTGAAGTCAATTGTATGGAGTCAACTACTCCAACAGAATCAATACGCTCTTGATTTTTTCATGCAAGGAAATCACATGATTCTTAAAAGGATTGTATGTGATTTCTTATAGGAATTATTGACTTTGCTTTTAAAGGGCTTTTGTACAGCCTCTACTTCAAACACTATATATCATTTGGTAGGTCTTACTATAGATCAAATTATAAACCCCAATACAGACTATATTATAGATCAAAATATAGATTGAATGGTTATTAACCGAATTAGAAGAGTTTTAGTTTATAAAATATTGACAAAAAAAATAATCTGGTTAATTATCAGATGACAGATCATGTTATATATCTGACAAATGATCTCACTAAACATCAGTCAAAATTTGGCTGAAAATTTCAAATTAAAAATCTGTAATATTTGATCTATAAATACAACAGATTTTTTAACAACTTTTATCTCTATTTATTAAATTTGCCCTACATGGACCTCCCAAGAGGTGTTTTAAATCTTATATGGAATAATAAATCAATTTTCTTTCATATTATTGGAAAAGTAGTCAGCTCAAGCAGAATTCTTTACAAATAGAAGTCCCGCAATATCACAGTACCACAGTTCTTTCGTTATAGTTCTAATGTATATTTGTAACGTATCGCCTTTACAACGGCAGCGTCAATTTTGATAATTTTCGTAGAATGATCCCAATATAACCGAAATAACAAAGCTTAAAAAATTCGCTAGGACCAGGAGGAGGGGTACCCCCCACACAAGTAAATATTAAATATCAAATATCTAAAGAACTACAATAGCGAGACTTCTCAAATTTGGTCTCAAGGAACTGTTTTACTGGACAAAACGTAGGAAGAAAAACATCAGGGCGAGAGATATCGCGTTAAAGCATAAAACACAAAAATATATACTTTTATGGTTTTAATTATAAGTGATGACATTTGAAGATTTAATGGAAACCTTTCCATTAACGTTTTCATAGTGCTTCCTTTCTTTCTGTCACTTTGCTCGAACATGTAGCCCATCTCCATTTGGAAGGCAGACTTTAGACTTTAAAATATCACATTGATACAGTTAGAGATCAAACTATAGAAAATAAATTCATTTAGAGATCGATATACGACTCAGATTATCGAGAAGTCTATAGATTCTAATTTGGATAATTCATATATTTAGATATATTAAATAAATCAGTCTAAAAAGGGTCACATTAAACATCGGACTACAAATTAATTTATAGATCGTAGAAGTCTATAGAAGTCTATTGGGAAGTCTATAGATTATATTTTGAAGAATTAATATATTTTTACTATGGGTCAGTAGTTTTATATATAATCCGATTAGAGATCAAACTCTGGAACGCTCTTTAAATCTATCGAAAGATTTAGATAATAAATCAGTCTATAAATCGGATTACAAATTAGACTTTAAATCAGGCTATAGATTAGAATTCTGATCAGATTACATATATATAAGATTACAGATCAAAAAATAAACAGACTATAGAGTGTAGATCAGTTTAATGATAACACTATAATGTGGACTTTAGATCAGACCAGGACTAGATTATAGATCAGACTAAAGATCAAACACAGAACACACTTTATATTACATTCAAGATGAGAACATACTTCACAGTATATTAAGCATCAGTGTTGTAGAAAAGAGTATATATCCGATTATAGATTTAATTTAAGATCACATATCTGATATAGATTTCCAAAATCAGTTGAAAGTTTGTATTGAGCTAATTAAGTGAACATGTGGGAGTATAAATCATCTGAGTATATGGGATAATGAACTTGATTTCCGGAAGATCTTGGTGAAATCATTTTGCAAAGGGACTGCTAGATGGGAACGGATATCATATAAACATTCTAATCAGTCTCTACAGCCAGGCCCAAAATGGAGATTGGCAGCGACTTAGGAGTCTGTCTGGTAGAGTAAAATATAAGAAGGTCTTATAAGCTTTCTGGTGATTGTAGGGTATTACAAGCCAAAATCTTAAAAATTCTAAAATCTTCCGAGTCGGATACGGGATGGTGTTTAAGATTCATATTGACCTCGTTAAAGACTTTTAGGGGTGACCGAAGTTAGTGCTGGTATGGGAGTGCAGGGATACTCTAAGAAGGCTAATGGGTACCCACAGGGTATGAATATGCTGTAAGAGAACATAATTAGCTGTTTAATTAGGGTCGATCCACTAGCACTTAGTGAGTTCGGTAATTGTGAATAGGTAACGCTTTGCAGAGGATTCAATGCAGATGGTTCAGTAAGGGTGACTGCAAGGTGTCAAGGGTGATGTAAGGGTATTTCACTCTCTCAGAACCACTACAATCCAAAATAAAACATAAGTAATATTTCTTCCTTTATCAACTTGTTTGCTGGGTGGTCTTTATAAAGTCCTTTTTATACGCATTTAATAGTTGTGATATCACTCATTTTAAAATGTCAATTTTATTTCCACCTGTTTGAACTCGTATGTATTTGTATGTTTTTTTTTTTTGTTGACATAAATTTTGCATGTTATTAATTGGATTTGACTTTGACATTAACATTTGACAATAATATTGAAAATGGTTGTATAAATTTCATGTGTAAATACACGTTATTTATTTTGTTTCTAACGAGTAAATAATATTTAAAAATATTTGAAAAAAAAAACTTAATTTAAAACACAAAAACATTTTAATCGATTTGTAGAGACGAAGAAGAATAAAAACGATTTAAAAGTTTAGACAAAAAGTACTTAAATTGCAGCTAAAGAAACACGTGTTATTTTTACAGTTTGTCATATAATTATAGGTGAAATAAAATAAATTCTTTAAATTAAGTTTAATTTAATTTAAGTATTAAAATTAAAATAAATTAACAGACTTTTTTTAATTATACATTTTTTATTAATTTTTTATAAAAGTGTTTTTATAACTTCGTCCCTCACTGTTAGTTTTTTTTATTCTTCCTTTCACTGAATTGTTTAATAGCGCTAATTATGATTGTGTATTTGGAAAAAAACACATTTGTATATTGTAATTATTGATTATTTGAATTTGATGAATTTGAATTAAAGCTCTTTTTATGCAGATGATTCATTGATTTAAATATATTTTATACCCTACAACATTTTGCACAAAGTGTTAAGTCCAATGAATTATATTGAGTTTTGTACAATTAAAAATAAACGTAGTTGAAGAGTTTATAATAATATTTGTGGGAGAAAAATTCCCCAGATTTGTCATGTTGGAAAATCTAGAGGGAAGAAGGAGTATTTCCGATTTTTTCCCTAAATTTAGAATTTGAAAAATCATTATGCAATTTTTTTATCATTTTGTCCTCGACCAGGATTTGAACCTGTCATATTTTTAATGAGACCTCTTGTCACAAAGTCCTATCACAAATCATCTAATCAGGGGTGCGCTCTCACACTATTACAGATTTGCCATAGTGTGCATGAAGCAACAAAGAAAAAATTTTGAATGAATTAATTTTCTGCTCAAATGAGAGAACAGTAGTCGCTTGTAGTGGTCGAATATGGCGATTTAGAAAATCGGTATTAAATGATCTCACTTTTCACCAAATGAATAATTTTAACATGATGAAACTTGAGATTGTTGCGCACCATTTAAAAACACACAAATAAATTCTCTAGTAGAAAGGTGTAGTCCAATATCTGAAGCTAAGATGAAAGTTTTTTTTTTGGATTCGAAGATTTGAATGGTATTTTATTCGTTCATTTCCAGAATTTTTTATACCCTACACCACCACAGGCAAGTGGGGTATAATTAGTTTGTGCAGGTGTTAGTAAGATCTAGAAAAAAGTGTTACACCCCACTGTAGAGTATACCAGGCTCAATCGATGTCCGTTCGTCTGTTTTGTCTCTCTGTCCTGCTGGCTGTCCATGTAAACGTTATGAAAAGTTTTCAGTTCGCAATTTTCGAGATGTCTTGTTGAAATTTAGTATATATTATTAGTTTGGTCTTAGTTGGTCATGTTCGGCCCAACAAAAATGTCAGTATTGTAACAACATCGAAGCAAAATTTATAAGAATCGGTCCGCTGCTTCTGAAAATTACCTCAATTTGTATACAAATCATCCCTCGAGGGTCGATCCATAATTTTTTTATGCCTGCCCTATGATGTGGGGTATCAAAAAGTAGGTCTTAACCGACTATTACACTCTTACATGTTTTATAGTTAGAAAAGTTTAAATGAGATCCGTGGAAAATAGATGGACTAAATGAAAGAAAAAGTAAAGTTTTTTTTGTGAAATTTATATATTTGAAATTTAGTTAAGGAGTGCGATCGAATATACCATAACATACGATTAGGCTCTTAAGTCTTTTTCGGATTTTTTAAAACATTTCTTAAAGAAGGTGTAAAAATTTAATTTTGTGTTAAAATTATAATTTCAATGTTTTCATCTTAGGGTAACACCTTTGCCTTGCTGATCAGGGGTATCCCTTTTTCATTTCCTTGTAGCATTTCCATTTCTACAACAGTTCTGGGAATATTATTTGATTAGATTAATATGGAAAAGATCAATCAAATGGTCACTTATCTTTATTTTGTTGTAGAAGGGGTTTTGATATATTTTCTCCTTTATTCTGTAAATGATTCTGTATGTTTTACGCCTTTTTCTATAGATTTCAACGGTCCTCTTCTTGATAAAATAAATTCTAACTGAACTTTATTTAATTTAAATTTATTTCACTAATGAATCTTGTGTAAATCACTTTAATAATTGATTAGAAATTAATATTATAAAAGTAAACTGAACGGAATATACAAGTCTTCTATCGATCACAGAAAAAGCTTCCGTTTTATCGTGAAATATCATGTGAAAAAGCTTTCGAAATTGTTCATAAGTTTTATGCAAAACTAAGTCAAATTAAAAAATCTCTCGCGATCTCATCAAATTTATTGAATATATTTTTCGCAAAACAATGTAAATAAAATATCTGAAAATACAAAATAAAATAGTACAACTTAGTATTACCGTTAGACAAAGCTTTGTTCTTATCCCACTAATATTTAGAATAGTATGCGATGGGAGTTTTCAAAAATCTCTTAAACTTGGAGAGACTAAAATGTGGAACTTGTAAAACCACCCAAAGTATATTGATTGTACCGAGGATATATGTTTTCTTAGTTCTTCGATCTTTCCATCGAATTTACAAATCCGCTGAATCAAATTACTGTAGCAAATGTGAAATATCTTTTGCAGTGTCATTTGCAGAATTTCATTCCATAAATATGTAATAATCGTACATTGTTACTCTAAATATTTAATATGTTGGCTACAAATATAACATATTTCAAATTCATTAATATTTTAAAAATATTTCTTTTGTTATTTTATCATTTCACAATTTGATTTTTAAGCGCTTTTTTCGCTATATATTGACTATACACTTTTTTTGTTCAAATTAAGAAAAATATTTTCGGTCATAACGATTCTTATTTACCCTCCAATAAAAATAAATTAGAGGCTGATGTGATTCCAACAGGTTTGAGATCATACTACAGCTCTATGAACAAATCAAACCGATAACAACCTAAACTTCTTATCGGTACAAATTTCTATTGAAATTGATTTGGGAGCTTCAAAGGATGTGTGATTTTAAGAAATTTTAAAATTGTATAGTCTGGATTATGGAATCTGTATATAGACTAAAGCTACTAAAGTCGAGACTACAGACACACTCTAGTCAGGATTATAGAATCATTATAGTTGAAACTGGGGAAATACTATAGTCAGGATTATAGGGAACTATAGTCGGGACTATATCAGCACTGTAGGTGAGACTTTGACGGCACTATTGGAACTCTATAGCATACAAAATTGTCTATAGAAATAATATAATCTGGACTATAGATACATTATAGTGCGAATAATATAAACACAATAGCCTAGACTGCAGAAACACTATAGGCACTTTGTCCGGACTATAGCAACTCCCTTATCTGGCCTATAGAAACATAATTTTTTGAGACTGTAGAAATACTATAATCGGCAGTATAAACAGAAGCACTATCGTCGGGATTATAGGAAACTATGGTTGGTACTATGGCAGCGATTTGAATGACATAAAAGAACTTTATAGTCTGGACTATAGGAATTTCTAGTCTAAAATAAAGAAATACAAAAACTGGAACTTGGAAATACAATTATGTGGACTTTAGATAATATAGATAATGCACACACTATACATTATAGCGTGTACAAACACAATTGCCTGGATTACAGAAACTTTATAGTCTGGACTTAAGAAACATTATAGAAGAAATACCATGCTTTGAATTTTAAAACGCTCTACACGGGACTATGGAATTATAATAGTATGGATTAGTGAAACGAAGTAGTATGGACTATAGAAACTCCCTTGCTGGTCTATAGAAATATATTTTTTTGGACTATAGAAACACTTTAATCGGAACTACACTGAATTATAGAATTATAAAATTTAACTTTACAGAAACATTAGAGTCTAAACTGTAGAAACACTATAGTCAGGATTATAGGAAACTATGGTCGGTATTATAGCTGGGACTCTAATGGCATTAAAGTAATATTAGAGTCCGAACTATAGAAACTTTCAGTCTGTAGCAAAGAAAGGTCATGCTCGGGACTATAGAAATATAATTATCTGAACAAAAGATAATATAGATGGAGTGTACAAAAGCAAAGGCCTGGACCACAAATCAGTATAGTCTGGGCTATAGAAACATCATAGTAGAAATATTATACTCGGGATTATAGAAACACTATGGAACTATGGAAACATGATAGACTGGACTATAGAAACGCAATAGTGACGACAAAACAAACACTATAGTTTGGACTAAAGATGCATAATAGTGTGGACTATAGAGTCACATTTGCCTGGATTATGAAAACACTTAAGTGTGAAATATAGAAGCACTACAGAAACACCCTATCAGGACTGTAAAAACACTATGACAATTTCATTGAATTCGTATCAATATTTTGGACCATAATTTAGTTGTAACAGAAATAAATAGATTTTGATTTGGTCCATCCATAATTTTTGATCCATAATTAGTGTTTCATGCGGAACAATAAACTTTTAAATGGTGAAAAGTATAAAAATTCACTTTTTATAAATTATTAATATTTTTTTATTTATTTATTCTTTTTTTTTGTTATTGCAATTCAGTTATTGGTAGTTTATTTATCCAATGAAGTGGCATGCAACAACAAAAATACCAAATCGAAAAAAAGTTTTATTTTGTGTTCAAGTACTTTTTATAAATTTATTTTTTAATGAGTCTATCATTATTTCAATTGCATTAATTAAGCTATAAAACAATTCGTTTGTTGTTGTTGTTGGTATTATTATGCACATAAATTAAAAAGCAGAAAAAACAACAATTTTTGCTGGCTTAAGGATTTTTGTTAATGTTTCATTAAACAATAAAGTAAATTAAACATAAAAAAATCAATGAATAAAAATAAAATGCCAATAACATTTCATGTAGCAACAAAAATTAAAATATCAAGGATTTTTGTTGTTGTAATTGATTTTAAACTTACCCAAATATTTCCCGGGTATCTTCATTTATCCGCAATGAATGTAGGCAACCCGTAAAACCGGTACCACTCTGGGAAGGTGGCAATTCAATGATTAGACCAATTGGAGCCTGAGGAGCACCACCTAAATGCAGCCAAGTATTTAAAATAGTATCGGGGGTGTGTAGACGTGGTGGCAATAATTTTAACCATGTGGGTTGATCACCGGACATGGCCAAAGTGTCATTAACCAGTAGGGAAGCATTACAATGAGTATAATTACGGCTAAAGTCCAATCTGAAATAATAAATAAAAGAAAATGCAACAAATTTAAATATTTTTTCCAGAAGACCATTTTTTTAAGAGAGTACGAACTAAACTATAGAAATACAGAATACCAGACTAGAGTGGTCTGACCTATAGACAATAATATGGACTATAGTTAGACTTTTAGTATAAACTATAGTTTAAGTTTGGACTGGAGAAATACTATAGTCTGGACAATAATGAGAATATAGTTAAGACTACAATGAGACTATAAAATTCTGGAATATAGTGAGACTATAGTCTAGAGTAAATGAAATTAGAGTTTAAACTATGGAAACATTATTATCTGGATTATAGAAACACTTTAGTTAGGTCATAGCATGGACCTCAGAAACACTACATAGGACTATGTAAATAGCTTTGACTATATAACTACAGAAACATTATTGTCTGGGCTATAGAAACACGATAGTATGGAATGTAGGCACTCAATAGTCTTGACTACAGAACCCCTAAAGTCTGGACAACAGAAACTATATGATTTGGACTATAAAAAGTCTACAGTCTGGACTATAGAAAATCTGTATTCTGGACTGCATAAAAACTGTGAAAACTTTATTCTGTTCTACAAAAATACTATAGAAATTTCTAAAGTCGACTGTACGAGCACTATAGTCTAGACTATAGGAACACTATAGTCTTGAGTATAGAAACAATTAAGGCTGTCCAATTGAAACTATGTAGTCTGAACCCTACGAATACTATTGTCTGGACTATAGGAACACTATAGTCTGGCAATAGGAAGACTAAATTCTGGAGTATTGAAACACCATAGTCTGGTGTATAGAAACGCTATAGTCTGGGCTATGGACTATAGAAACAATATATTCTGCATTATAAAAATACTTTTATCTGGCATTATTGAAGCATTATTGTCTGGACTATACAAATGCCATAGTCTGTAATATAGACTCATAATAGTATGGACTATATACATGCCATTGTCTGGACTATATTTACTTTGTTGTCTGGACTATAGCAACACTATAGTCTGGACAATAAGAAGGCTATAGTCTAAACCATAGTCTAGAGTATAAAAACAATATAGTCAAGCCAATTGAAACACTACAGCATGGACTATAGAAACCCTGTAGTCTGGATTATACGAATACTAAAGTCTAATCAATAGGAAAACAGAAGTCTGGGCTATGGAAACACAATAGTAATAAATAATATAATCTGGGCTATAAAAACACTACAGCTTGGACTATAGAAACGCTATAGTCTGGACTATAGAAAAACTGTAATTTAGACTATAGCATACATTTTTTTCTATAGTCAAAATTACAGTGTTTCTATAGTCTGAACTATAAGAACACAAAAGTTTGGACTATAAAAACACTATAGTCTGGACTATAGAAACATCATAGGCTGGAACATAGAAAGATCATACTCTGGACTATATTTATACGCCATAGTCTGGCCTATAGATACACAATAATCTGGACTATTCTAACTCTTCAGTTAAAACCTCTGAAAATTTCTTTCGTCATCCTCCTTAGATATATTTATGCCTGTAATTTTTAGCAACATTTCAATTCTTGTACTTAATAATGTTAACACTTTTACACATCAACTTGATGGCTTTGATGGTATGCCAAAGTCTCTGACAAGACATTCACATACACTTCCTCAACTATCATTGTATGAGCATCTGTATATGATGTGGTTAGCCGACCTTAAGGTCATATTAACACGTTTAAGTTGTTAACTTGCAAATAAAATCCCCCTTAAACAAATTCCCTAAATAACAACATAAAATGCTTAAAATACTCATACTTCTATAAGAGTCCTGAATGTTTATTTTATCTTTAATACGTTTTTCATACACACAAGCACACACATATTTAGGCTTTTGTATTTTGTTTAATCAACTATCACTCATACAAATTTAAATGTCCATATAAATGTATGAGAGTGTGAGAGAAATGAAAGTATTACATATATGTTTAGGTGTATGTATGTATGTTTATAAGTTTATGCTCTCACATCATTTATAGTTTAGTTGCTGGTATGTTAAGTGTCAAAATTCTAAAAACTTAAACCCTAAAAAGTTAGAAATAATAAAAACGAAAGGACTCTGTTTTCTATTAAAAAGTTTTTCTTGTTCTTTTTTTGTGATGGTAAACAAATAAGTTGTCTTCTTGGGAGCGGTTTTTTTCCTTTTTTATGTATTTTACACCATTTCCATTTTGAGACTATAGCGAGAAGGCTATGGTGAGACTTCGGTTATGTTGATAAAGATGGGAGACTATATTCTGGTCTTTAATTATATTATAATTTCAACTATAGTGAGACCTTTATGTGGACTATAGAATTATACTGAATTATAATAAGAAAATAATATGGACTATAATAAGATATTGAGACTTTAGTCTACAATATAGTGTTAATATATTGTGGACTATAGTGAGTCTATAGTCTGGACTATAGTAAGATAGAATTCTTGACTGTTGTAAGATAAAAGTCTGAGTAAAGTGTGACAATAATAAGAACTTTAGTGAGATTAAAGTTTTGATTAGAGTGACACTATAGTCTTGAGACTATAGAAAGGACTATAATAAGGCAATAGTCTGGGCTATAGTGTGATAATACTTTTGGATATAGTGAGACAATATTCTTGAATAAAGTAAAACATGTTCAGGCCAATAGTAAGATTAAAGTTAGAATATTGTGCGGAATATAGTGAATCCATTATCCGGACTATAGTAAGACCAAATTCTGGACTACAGTGAGATGATATTCCACAGTGTACTGAGAAAATTAATTGGATGGTTGACAGAATAAAGTTTTTAGTGACACTATAGTCTAAACTTTAGTATAACTACAGTCTAGACTAAAATGAGACTACACTTTTGAATATGGTGAGATTAAGTTCTGATGTATAATAAAATTATAATCTGGCCAATATTGGGACTATATTTGGGTAACCTATTGCTTAATATTTTCTTGACTATTTTTTTTGGCCACACTGTTGTACAGTTTTCATTATTATTGTTGTTTCAACTTATTTTACCAGAAGTAACTAACAAAATCTTGTGATATTTCGTTGGCATTTTGGCCTCTTGGCATGTCATTTTATGTTAAAGTTTTGTTTTTTTTTGTTGTTCTCATAAACTTCACACTCATACATATGACCGAACATCAAATAAAAATAAACATGTATATTATGTTTGTTGTTATATTGTATTAGCATCAAATACATTTATACCCACAATCAAGTATGTGTATGTGTGTTAGTGTTAGAGTTATATTCTATGTTAAAAACAACAAAAATTTGTAACAAAATGAGTTGATTTTCTTGGGATCTTAACATTAGATTAGTATTAGAGTATTAGAGCGGATAAGGAAATAAGAGGAGAATTTTCTTAAATATTTGTTAGTGCAAGTGTTGGTATAAGAGAGAAAAAAAAAACAAATATTTGGCCAAAAAGAGCAGAAAGTTGTTACAAAAATTATGAAACATGAGATGGGAATATTTGGAGTAGTCTTATAGATATAGAACAGAAAGAAGAAGTGGAATGTAATTTCGGTAATAGAATGGACTATAGTCCGATTGCAGAATAAATATTAATATTGATTTATTATATTTTTAATTCAGGTAAAAAGTAAATAAAATTCTAGAATTGAACTTATTACGATTACATAATGGACACTATTCTCGTCTATGGAAATAGCAATTTTTCCGGGCAAAGGAAGAGACTATAATTTAAACTATAGAATACATTCTATTAACTTGACTTTGCAACTTACAAAAGTCTCTAGAATAAAATATGAATTAGACTTGACTATAACAAGAGCAGCGACTTTAGTATTGACTAAAATCTCTCCCATAAAATAGACAATAGACTATTTATAATAGTCACGACTATATAGACAAAATTTGAATTTAATTGATATAGAAAAAAGACTAAATTATTTTCTATACTTTAGTCTCAATAAAATAGAAGATCATATTCAAGTCTAGACTAAAATCTCAACAATAGAATCGGCTCCAGTTTCGATGAAGAAATAAGCTTTTGTCTTGATTTAATTCTATAGCAGCAACTATAAAACACACATCAGTATAAACGATAGACTACTTAAGATTAAGTCATATTTATTGTAGTTAAAAAAACTCTGACTTCAAATCTAGATTTAATTATAAAAGGGACCTAAATCCCGATTTAAGAAAAGGTTTTAGTCTCGACTATTGAATAGGTTCTAGTCTTGACAATATAATGAACTTTTGTATAATATATTTTACTATCAATTATAGGAAAGACTCTAGTCTCGAGTATATAATATGATATTGTCTTTAATAAGAGAATATACTACAGTCTTGACTATAAACCACGTCATATTATCGGATATATATAAGACTTAAATTGCTAATATTCTACTATAGAAATAGTTTTATGTCTAATATAGAAATAGTTATATTGCACTTGTCGCCACTTTATGATAGACTTTAGTCACGGCTATAGGTTCTAGTCTAGACCATAAAATTAACTATAATTTCCACTCTTTTAGAACATTAATTAGGCTTAAATAACAACAGTTCTAATAAAGAAAAAACTTTGATTTAGACTCTAGTTGTCACTACAGAATTTGCTTAAGTCTTGACAATTAAAATGGTTCTAGTCTCGACTATAGGATAGACTTTTGTATTTATTATAATACAGGCTCTAGAATATACTATACAATAAATACTAGATTCGGTTTGGACCTACGTTTCATCTAAATTATGTATGCTAGACTTGATAGTAATATATTCTAGATTATATTATTGGATAGACTTTTAGTCCGATTATATAATGAACTATTATCTAGACTAAAGATTAGAGTAAGAAGCACATCATATTAACGGATGTAGATTAGATTTTAAGTACAACTATTCTACTACAGAAGAGTTCATTGGTTCGACTATAGTATAGATTTTAGTTTTTGCCAATAGAATAGGTTCTAGACCTGACTATACAATAGGTTCTAGTCTTGACTATAGTATAAGCTTTAATCTTGGCTTAGTATAAATCGTAAATTGATGTATCGAGAATTACAGACTAGAGAACAGACCACAGTTTTGACTATAAAACTCATTCCAGTTTGGAATATAAATTAAACTTTAAGCACTACAATTACAATATAGAAAAAGCTCTAAATTTTACTCTCTTCATAGACTTTTTTTGACTAAAGAATAGTCTCTATTTTAGACCGTAATCTAGGTCCTCTATAATATACTTTTGTATAGAAAAAGACTTTAAAATTTACTTTTAAATTTACACCCAATAAAATACAATTTCACTAAATTTTCCATCCCTGTCCTCAATGTTTACTTCAAGTTTTGTTCCACTAAAAACCCTTTCAAAAATGTTTATAGTTGTTGTGATTTTCAGGAATATTATTTCTTGTTTTTACTACGAACTATGTTTGTATGTGTAGAAGTATACAATATACCAATGAAAACCATAATAGTTTTTGTTATATTATGCGGTTGGTCTATGTTGATGTGTGTGTGTGTGGGATATTTTAGGTGAAGATGATGATGATGATGACGAGCACAATGATGCTACCGTTATTATAACATCTATAAGTATGTGTGTGCGTGTTACTATCATAGTTTCAAACTTATGTTTATGATTAGTTGTCAAGGTACATATTTCTGATACTCATGTATGTTTCCCTTTTTTTGTAAGGATATTTAAATTTTCGTTGTGTGTTTATTTTGTTCTAATTTGTTTTCTGAAAAGGTAAACAATTTCGGAAAGTAAATTCCCTTCCTTACAAAAAATGCAATTTATGTTTTGGTTTCAAATAACCAGTTTTTGATGTTTTCCTCGTCAGCATCATCATCAGAGACTCTCACAAACATAAAATTCAAATCGAAAGAAATTTATTTTATTTATCACGTACAAAAGTGATAAAGGAAGAAAGTAGTTTAAATTTGAGATGATTTTAAATTAACAAAAAAGGTTAAATTAAAATCGTCTTCCATTACAAAAAAAGGTTAATTTGTTTTAAAGTTGGGCTACAGAAAAAAAGAAACTTTAGTCAACTTAATTTTCAAAGACAATTTTATTTATTGTGGAAATTTGAGAATTCTTTAGTTGACTCCGCAAATGAGAAAGAATTACAAAGGATTATATTTCTTTAAAGTGTTATTATTGAAGAGGTCCTAATGTATTTTAAACTTTGATAAAATTATTTTGTTACATTTGAAAGTAGATGATTATTTAATTAGAAAAGTTGAATTGGAATATAAACTATTCGAAATTTTAGCTTCCAAATTAGATGGAATAGAAAATGGACTACAGATTTAAAATATAATAATACGTAGATGTTGCGAAAACGAGAGTTTTCGTCTATAGAATAGACAAGAGTTCTCGTCTATATAATAGACAAGACTACTCGTCTATAGAATAGACAAGACTACTCGTCTATAGAATAGACAAGACTACTCGTCTATAGAATAGACAAGACTTACTCGTCTATAGAATAGACAAGACTTACTCGTCTATAGAATAGACAAGACTTACTCGTCTATAGAATAGACAAGACTTACTCGTCTATAGAATAGACAAGACTACTCGTCTATAGAATAGACAAGACTACTCGTCTATAGAATAGACAAGACTACTCGTCTATAGAATAGACAAGACTTACTCGTCTATAGAATAGACAAGACTTACTCGTCTATAGAATAGACAAGACTTACTCGTCTATAGAATAGACAAGACTTACTCGTCTATAGAATAGACAAGACTTACTCGTCTATAGAATAGACAAGACTTACTCGTCTATAGAATAGACAAGACTACTCGTCTATAGAATAGACAAGACTACTCGTCTATAGAATAGACAAGACTTACTCGTCTATAGAATAGACAAGACTTACTCGTCTATAGAATAGACAAGACTTACTCGTCTATAGAAAAGACAAGACTTACTCGTCTATAGAATAGACAAGACTTACTCGTCTATAGAATAGACAAGACTTACTCGTCTATAGAATAGACAAGTCTTACTCGTCTATAGAATAGACAAGACTACTCGTCTATAGAATAGACAAGACTACTCGTCTATAGAATAGACAAGACTACTCGTCTATAGAATAGACAAGACTTACTCGTCTATAGAATAGACAAGACTTACTCGTCTATAGAATAGACAAGACTACTCGTCTATATAATAGACAAGACTACTCGTCTATAGAATAGACAAGACTACTCGTCTATAGAATAGACAAGACTACTCGTCTATAGAATAGACAAGACTACTCGTCTATAGAATAGACAAGACTACTCGTCTATAGAATAGACAAGACTTACTCGTCTATAGAATAGACAAGACTTACTCGTCTATAGAATAGACAAGACTTACTCGTCTATAGAATAGACAAGACTTACTCGTCTATAGAATAGACAAGACTTACTCGTCTATAGAATAGACAAGACTTACTCGTCTATAGAATAGACAAGACTTACTCGTCTATAGAATAGACAAGACTTACTCGTCTATAGAATAGACAAGACTTACTCGTCTATAGAATAGACAAGACTTACTCGTCTATAGAATAGACAAGACTACTCGTCTATAGAATAGACAAGACTACTCGTCTATAGAATAGACAAGACTTACTCGTCTATAGAATAGACAAGACTTACTCGTCTATAGAATAGACAAGACTTACTCGTCTATAGAATAGACAAGACTTACTCGTCTATAGAATAGACAAGACTTACTCGTCTATAGAATAGACAAGACTTACTCGTCTATAGAAAAGACAAGACTTACTCGTCTATAGAATAGACAAGACTTACTCGTCTATAGAATAGACAAGTCTTACTCGTCTATAGAATAGACAAGACGTACTCGTCTATAGAATAGACAAGACTTACTCGTCTATAGAATAGACAAGACTTACTCGTCTATAGAATAGACAAGACTTACTCGTCTATAGAATAGACAAGACTACTCGTCTATAGAATAGACAAGACTACTCGTCTATAGAATAGACAAGACTACTCGTCTATAGAATAGACAAGAGTTCTCGTCTATAGAATAGACAAGACTACTCGTCTATAGAATAGACAAGACTACTCGTCTATAGAATAGACAAGACTACTCGTCTATAGAATAGACAAGACTACTCGTCTATAGAATAGACAAGACTACTCGTCTATAGAATAGACAAGACTACTCGTCTATAGAATAGACAAGACTACTCGTCTATAGAATAGACAAGACTACTCGTCTATAGAATAGACAAGAGTTCTCGTCTATAGAATAGAAATAAGCATTTTCTCGTCTGTGGAATAGACCACATTATTAAATATGATACAGTCTTAAAGAGCTTAATTTAGTATTTTTTTATTTTCCCTTATTTTGAAATAATTCTTTTATTGAGAATCCATTAAATAAACTGAAATTGTGATGCGTTAGGAAATCCTATTCACTCAATATTTAGAAATCAAAAAACTTTTGGGTTGATTTTATTTTATGACTTCTTTTCCATTTTTTCATTTAAATCTAAATAAAAAGAGGCTAAAATAATGTATAAATATCGCAAGTTAAAGGTCAAATTGTAGGGAATACTTGGAGGGGTTTCTCCACCCAAATGTATAACATTTGAGAAAACAAGAGAGTAGAGAGCGAATGGCAATTTTGAGGGGTTAAATCTAGAAAAGTTTATTAATTTAGCAATTTTATTAACCATAAAAACATGATTTATGATGAAAATGAAAACAAAAACCTAAACTTATTAAGGACAAAAACAACACTAAGCAACAAAAATTGGAACTCTTTAACTCGTCAATAGAATATTTATGTCTTTTTTACTATTTGACTAGATTTTTCTATTTTTAGAAATGAATTTATTTCTATTTTTTTTCCTTTTTTGCCTTCAATTCCATGTTTTAGTTCACTTAAAAATTTCCATAAAATTCTATTCGAATTTTGTCAGCAAATTTATTTTTATCATTTTGGTCCATTAATACGAATGGGTTACTAAAGATCATTTAATACTTATTTTAGGAATGTGCGTGTGTGTGTTTTTGTGTGTGTGTATGTTTGGGGTTCTACAAATGTTATACCCTCAAAATTGTTTTGAAAATGTATTTTATGACTCATTTTTATGAGCATTTATTTATAAATAAACCAAAATGTGGGGAAAAAAAGTAGTTTAATCGCAGACATTATATGACCTTCATTTAAGAAAAATTCCGATATTTTGTAAAAAGTCGTAAACGTAAAATGTAAATAATTATTTTTATATTGATTTCAATATTTAAAGTAAAAAATTAATTTTGAAATGAGTGACATAAAAAAAGTTTTATATTTAAAAAAATTTATTAAAATTTTATTTTGGGTAGATTGGACGCACAATATAGTGTGGAATATAGTCCCGACCAAGTAAATTATGTAAAAAGATATTTTTTTTGAAGTCAACTGAAAGGAATATAGATTTTTTATTGGAATATTATAAAGTCTCGATAATAATATAAATTATAGTTTCGATTATTGTTTTATTGGTTTATTGTGGAATCTTTTAAAGTATAAACCATAATTTAGTCCATAGAGCTAGACTCGCTAAAAAAAGGTAGACGATATGCTCGTCTTTAGAATAAACCTTTGTCTCGTCTATTGAGTAGACTACAGTTTCATCTACACCATAGTCTCATCAGTGGTTACGTTACGTTACGTTACGTTACGTTACACTGATACATATACCTATAAACGCATTTAATTTTATAAAACAAGAAGCAACTCGTCACAAAATTAATTCAACACAACTAAAGAACAAACTAAATCTTTCCTATGACTTCCAAACATGTTAATTCAATTTCGAAGAGATAAGGGAAATCGCCTAAAATTCACACGAAAATACTTGTGGAAAAACGTAATTTCTTCTAAAGAAAAACAAAATAATTTAGACGGTCCTGACTTATGCTCACGTTATTGGCAAATTTTATGCTGTTGAATCTAAAATTTATTTTGTTCCAATAGAAATTAATTGCACAATTGCTGGAAGATGCTCTTCTCTCTTTTATGGATAAAAACGTGTATGAAGACATCTATCATTTAAGAAACGCTGCATATCTCTGTTAGACTGGCTGGCTTGCAGTCCATCCTAAACCGACACTGAAGAACTTGAGGGGATACATGACCCTCCATATTTTATTCAAATAATGCCCAAAACGAAAACATAATGACTTTAACAGAGTTAAAATTAAAAATAAAGCGAACTTGGGAAAAAATTGATTCCGAGCTTTTTAGGAATCAATATCAGACCATATTATTGAGGTAATCGACTAAAAAGGATCATCCATACATTATTAATAATGTAAAAAAGGCTGATAAATTTAGTGCGTTTATAGGAAAATATCGTTAAAAGTGGCAGTTAAACTCTAAAATTAATTTAAACAAATAAAATAAATACGAATGAAGTTTGAAATGGAGTCTTAATTGATTCTATAAAAAATTTTATTTATCCACTAAATATTCTCTAGTTAAAATTGTTCTTAATCCATGCGTTTGTAGGAATGTGCAATAATGTACTTTACATTGCTGCATATTCGTTGTATGTAGAATCGTTTCTACACTGAACCAAAAAAGGTAATAAATATATTAAAAAGGCTATAGAATTATAGAAAAGTTGGTTAAATATCAGCCATGAATTCGTTAATAAAAATATGAGCTTAATTCAAATAAATATTACTCAATTTGAATAATAAATTATTCAAATTGACAAATAATTTCTTCAATTTCATTCATATTAATTTGAATGTTCTATGAAATATGTTTCTCTTTAGATTTCTATATTCAGTTTATATTTTCTTTGTCATATTTTATTGAACATGACAAAGAAAATATAAAAAAATTGTTAAATCAACAAAAATTTTATTCAAATTAGTTTCATTTTGTGTTATTTTACTTGCGATGCGTTACTGTCGTGTTTACTAAATATCTGTTGATATAAAATATTTTTCCTTATTTTTTTCAACGAAATTTTATTAAATTAAGCATCTTTTATTTAACAATTTTTTTGATTAAATTTTTGAAAAAAATTCTTCAATTTGAAGAAAAATTATGTTAATTAGAATAATAATCGCTTTATTTAACACCTTGTTTTCGTTAAAGTTCTACGAAAAATTTTCGTTAATATTACTTTGTTTTTTTGTTTCAGTGTAGTTCGTTTTTTAGCTAATTTTTTTTCAATTTTTTCTATTTCACTTTATTTTATTATTTCTGGTCACATTACAATTCATTTTCTTATATTCGAACTTAAACTTTTATGAGACTTTTTAAGTTCAGAATTTCTTAAAAAATTTATAAGTTATAAAGTTATAATATTTTATAGGAATATAAATTTTTATATACATTTGTGTATTTGTATGTACATAAAGAAGAAGAAATGGTACGAAACAATTTTAATTTATTTTTATAGCAAAATCGTTATAAATTTAAAGTTGATGTAACATTTAAGAGAAAAGAATCTTTTTTATAGATTTAACTTTGAAAAGAATTTAAGAGGTTGAAAAATAAAATAAATCGAAAAAATATATATGAATCTGTTCAGAAAGAGTGAGACCGAAATAGTTGAAAATGTGGCGAAATTTTAGTTTATTTCTAAATTAAATTTGAGTAAAGTCATGTATATTTTCAGATTATATACGAAAGAATCAAATCAATAACTCCTTAAGGACTGAGATCGAAAAATTCTTAAAACACATTTCTCATTAAAACTTTTTTTGATCAAGTTTCCATTTTTTAAACACATCAATTATAATGTTTGATGTAAAAGAAATGAATATAGTGTAAATCGGATAAAAATGTGTGATCAGAAAAAAATTATGACAAAAAAATAGAAAGTGTTTTTAAAAAAGCTTCCAAAATAACTGGTAGGAAAGCAGCCTGGTTAGTTCGATGTTCAGACTTTTTTGTGCGCAAAATTTAATCTAACGCGGGTTTATAAACATACAAGGCTCGAAACTTCCTGACAATTGAATTGGTACTCAAAATTAAAAGACCAAAACGGAGAATTCAAATTGAAGTCAAATTTTCTAAAACAAATATTCTCGCTTCATCATGGATGAAATTATATTCAGGAAGATTTTCCCATTTAACCACTCAAAATTTTTATATTATTGAGGGGCGAGGGGATGTAGAAATTTTGATTCAAAACCTATCAAAATTTCACAGAAAGTTCTTGGTAGGAAAAGTAAAGTTGCGAAAAAAGAAAGCAATTATTTGTTACAGTGGGCTCTATAAATACCGAAATTTACATTTAGATTTCATAATGTGTTCACTTATTTTTGGCCTGACTTGGCATCCTGTCACTATGGTAAACAAATCCTGCTTTTAAAAGTGAATTGAAGAGCACAATTAAGATGTCCAAAAGTGTGATAGATTTAAAACTTAGAAGGACAACCTGTTCGAACAGGGTGACAGAAAACACTATTAAAACGTTAATGGAAGGGTTTTCGAAAAAGGTTCAAAATTCATCACTAGTGATTAAAGGGTTTACATTTATAGAAATTTGTAATAATAATATTAATCAAATTAAACAAAAACTAAAATTGTAAGTTCTATCGCTTATTTGCTGCAAGGTTGCCATAATTCAAAATTTGCAAGCTTCAATTTAACATCAGGACTGTATTATAAATAATGTACATTAATTAGCAAATTTTTTAAATGAATACATAAATCCGACAGGATTTCATCAATAATATTTTATGGCAATTAATCGTTTATTGATTATTACCAGGAAGAAAGCGTTATTCCGGTTACGCTTTGTTTTCAGTGCAGATTTGTTTGTAAAATTAATCAAATATTTATTTTTCATTCATAAATTGCAAGAAATATGTTTTTGTCAAAATTCGATTTTTTGAGTTATCACTATCTTGCAGCAAATGAACGATATTTGTTTATTGAAAATTTGTCAATCTCACTCCTCTATACGTTGTTTTTTTGTTTTATCTGGTATGTTATTCTTAGATCTCAATAGAGCTATATGAACTTAAAAAGTTTAAGATCGGCTGTTTACAAGTTATTGAAGTTTTTAAGTTTTAACCTTTTTTTTTACTCAATCCTTAAGTATGTAATTTTAATACAGGGTACATTAACCTTGTCATTTCGTGTATAACGGTAAGAAGGAATCATGTGAGATCCCATAATGTTTATCTATTCTTGCATCAAAACAAACTCTGAATCGATTTATATCCTTCTGTCTGTTGTTGGCACGCTCACATCCACAATAATTAACAGAGCTCAATGAAATTTGGCTTGATTATTTGTTATAGTCCTGTGAAGTTTCTTATTTTAAACCAGCAAAATCGGTTCAGTATATTTAAATTTTCCAATCTGACATATCTGAACAATATTTTGCCATAACATTATGTACTTCATTATCTTTCCAAAAACTATCAAAATTGGATCAGTAGAAAAAAGTTGCTGCCAAAAATATAACTAATCTTATGACTCATTAAGTGTTTTGTGTTATATTTAAGAAAAACTATTATATTTTGTATATGTCTGTAAGTGTATGTGTGTATGTACGAAATATAACGCATTTTCTTCACACTCATTTGTGGTAGAGGGTATTAAATATTCGGCATAACCTTATTTGTTGGTAATTTAATAAAATGGAAAATATGATATTTATTTTAAGTTTAAATCATTATAAAAATTAACTTATTTTAGTTGTTTTTATGATAAAATGTAATTAATGTTATTTATTTATTTGTTTATCTTTTTGCAGAACTAATTAATTAAAATAAAATTGAAAAGTTACAAAAAAAGCAGTAAGTATTTTTTTCAAGTATCAATAAATAATTATATTTATTAATATAATTAATAAAATATGTTTATATTTTATATTTAAACAAAAAATAAGAAAAAATAACGTATAATTAATATTAGTTTTTCACAATAAACATACGCCCCAATATACTTTTCAATTCTTTTTAATTTCCTCTCTCTGTTTCTCTCGTTTTAATAAAAAAAAAAACTTGATACTTGAACAAATGAAAAACAAACCAAAAGGTCAACCACAGTCATTTAACTCATACCAACCAATCACCACTACACTAACACAAATATAAATCTTCTCAAATTAACCATAATCCACTAACAAACTATATTGTATTAACTGTTTTTTTCAAATCACTCTCTCTCTCTTCCTCTCTCCCTAGTTCTCACAATTATAATTAACACTATTAAAATCAAACACGTACTTTACACAAAAAAAAGTTGTCTTCTTTTTGTAAAAGGAAACACAAGAAACAACAACAACTACAATAATAATAATAACAAAGCACAAGAAATAAATAAACAAGTGTTAGTTTGAAGAGCAAAAATAGCAAAAACAAAAAGGAAAAAGAGGAAAAACAAATAAAACATATGCTCTTAAGAAAAAATAAATAATGCACAGTGGTCCCAAGACAATCTTTTTTAGAAAAAATAATTTTTAACTCTTGAACTATTGAATATTTTTGAAGGAAATTTCATAGAGATATTCCTGAGGTGTTTTACAATTGCTTTGGAGAGGAATATGTTGCTAGTTGATTCCAGAGTTTAAAATATCTAAATTCCAATCCGGACAAAACTTGTTTAAAAAATTCATATTTTACAGTAAATCGCTCACCCTGCCTTTTTAAGGCAGATGTAGTTATATGATCAAGGTACTTTTTGATGATTCTAGCTTTGAAGTTTTTGAAATTTGAACGAAATTCCGATATTGTTTGCGGGGAAACTGTTTCCTCTAGTGTCTCGAGAAAAAATTGTATCGTCCAGAGAAAAATACTTGATTTTTAAGTGAAAAAAATGCAACCACATTTTTGAAAAATTTCAGACAAAATCTATTTTTTTAACATAAATTTTTATCGACTCCACATAGATATACGATTCTTGCTCAAAAATTTCTTTAGAATTTGTACAGAATCCAAATAATATTTTGGATTTTTTTTGGACACAAAGAGAGCCCACCAAGTTTTAAAGATTTAAAAAAAATCTGTTCAAAAGTGGGTCAAAATTTTACTTCGGTCTAAATATCTCTTAAACTAAAGTGAATATCCCACACATGTTAGCGTGTATTTTCCGTTGAGAACTAAAAGGACTATATATATGTGAAATATTTTTTCAATCATACTTTTGGAGATAAATCCATCGCGCTTTGCTGCACAAACATTTTCCTTAATTCAAGATCTCGAAAAAAATTCCACAAATTAGAATGTGTATTACATAAATTTATGCAATTGACATTGTTCCAAATGTCCCTGGCTCTGTCCGTTCTAAAATTTTATTTAATATATACATTGCATCTTCCCATGATCCTAACCGTCCTACATTTTAACCAGTAAAACTGTTTGGAGCCAAATTTTAGAACTTTCTCTGTTAAAGTTATTTTGATATTCGATAATCATTAATTCCTTTGTATGGGGGTATCTCTCCCCATGGTCCTATCGGTTCTACATTTTGTTCCTTGAGAAAGTGATTGAGACTCTCGTATTTATATTTCTTTACATATTTGATAATCACTATGTATGGGGGGATCTATACCCCTGGTCCTATCCAACCCATACTTTGGACAGTAAAAAAGATCCTTGAGAAAGTAATTGAAACTAATTTGAGTACTTCGCTTTTATAGTTCCTTAAATATACGATATTCAATATTGGCTTTGAGAGGGGGACACCTTTCCACATGATCTTATCTGCCCTTCATTCTGTCCAGTAAAACAGTTCCTTGAAAAAGTGGTTGGGACCAAATTTTTAAATTCTCGCTGTTATAGTTCATTAGATATTTCATTATCAAAATTTCTTTATATGGGGGGTACTTCTCCCCCGGGTCCTATCGGAATTTTTTAGCATATGTTAATCTCAGGTGTGTCTATAAGTCCCAAACAAACAAACAAACACAGATTCATTTTTTTATATAAATTAATCCGTTTTAAAAACATATTTTTCTGTTGTGATATATGGGAGTTAGAAAAGATTATGGACTGACCCTCGTATAATTTCGCACACAGGTTTTGCTGGTATTTATTTTAATTTCACCAAGTACTTTGCACGTTTTATTCCTTTAAAAGTGATATTTAGAAGGGGGTTGTATGGATCCTATTAGAAATTTTGGAAATATTTTAAAATGCTTTACATTTAAGAATTTTGTGAGACATAGACCCCAATCCGGAGAACATTTGCATGTGTCCTAAGAATCGATTAAAAGCAATTTCAGTAGGCATCGTTTTTTTGGTCAAAAATAAAACTACGTGGTAAATTTTATGAATATATCTGCGAACTGGAATGACGGACGGACATGGTAGAATCGACTTAGGCAGTGATTCTGAGTCGGACCTAAAAGTGACCGTCGGACTATTTTTTCTGGCCGTTACACACATCTGCACAAATGCATTATACCCCAGCCATGTATATAAATACCCTACAACTCCACAAGTGGTGAAGAGGGTATATTAAATTTTTCATTCCGTGTGTATCGCTAATCGTCTCAGATCCGTAAATGTATATATTCTTGCATCTAATGTCGATTAAGCTTTGTCTGTCTGTCTGTTGTTGGCACGCTCACATCCACAATATTTGACAGAGTTAAATGAAATTTGACTTGAGTATTTGTTACAGTCCTGAGAAGTTTCCTTATCAAAACCAGCGAAATCTGTTCAGTATATTAATCGGTTCAATATTTGAGGCAACCTCTAAGTTCAAGTGAAGAATTTTCGTAAAATTGTCAATTATTAAACGACAAATTTAAATGAAATTTTGTCATAACATTATGTTATATATACTTCATTTTTATCGCGTAAATAATCAAAATCGGTTGAGTAAAAACCAATTTTATAAGTCATTAAATGTTTCCGTGTTATATTTAAGAAAAACTTTTATATATTGCATACGTCTGTGAGTGTGTATGTGCGAAATGTAACGTATTTATTTCACACGAATTTGTGGTGGAGGGTATTGAAGATTCGGCATAACTGAATATACAATTCTTACTTGTTTTCATTTGAAGAACAAATGTTTGGGGAATTTTTCAAAAATCTAATTTGAATGGTAACTAACAATGACTCTGACCAGATATGATCAGATATATTTGAAAATACCTTATCTTTTAACTATTGGAAATTTCCTTAAGTTATACAAAATAACATTTTGACTCACTGTATGACATTTTAATCCATTTTCCTACAAACATGTAGAAATATATGAGTTCAAGAGAATAAAATAAGTAAAACTAAAATAACGGAAGAATTATTTATTAAGTAAAGAAACAACAACGACAAAAACAAAAACAACTTGAAACCAAAATAAAAGGAATATTTTATTTATTTTTTTATTTTTATTTTATTTTTATATAAAATAAAAAGAAAAATGACTTTGAATTGTTTGTGTCCTTGACATCGTGTGTATTTAGAATACATGAAAACAGAAAGCAAATAACTGTTAAAATAAGGAAATATATATATATATATATATTATATATATATATATATATATATATATATATATATATATATATATATATATTATATATATATATATATATATATATATATATATTATATATATATATATATATATATATATATATATATATATATATATATAAATTTTCATTAGTGTTGTTGTTGCAGATTTCTTTAGTTTTATTAAGAAATTTTTGCTTTAAATATAAATCTCTGTGATTAAATGAAAAAAGAAAACGCTTTTTTAAAGTTCAAGTGAGAAAGTGTTTTTAATAAAAATGAAAAAAAAAAACAGTTCCAAAAGATGACAATAATAAGAAAACACAGTAGGAAATCTTTAAAAACATGAAATATTATATACGATTAAGCTTAAGGCTTTTGATAGCCAGATGAAGAAGGAAGAAAATGTTAATAAAGAAGGATATTAACTTTCAATTGACATTTTTAAGGACAAAAGGAAATTTATTAAAGTGCTAGTTATTGTAGTCTAGAGTTTGTAAGATAAAAAGATGAGAATAATTAAATAATAATAATAAATAATAATAATAATAATAATAATAATAATAATAATAAATAATAATAAAAAATAATAATAATCGAATAATCAATTGTACTCAGCGTGAGTATCTCACGGAGTTCTCCACACAGGTATGAATACAAGGCGTCTACCAACGACTGCTAAAACTTAACCATCAATTAGAATCTCTGTATTTGAACATAACGTCCCCCCTTGATTAAGAGCAGAGCCTATTAAAACGCATGAGGGAGAGCACTTATTTATAAATCGCCTAACCTATCTAGGGTCTAAAAAGACTCATTCCGATATAATGTGAAATACTCCCATGGAGACATTAAGAAAGTCTCCATAGTACGAAAAATATCGAAATAATGTATTTAATAGTTTTTCCCACAGCCACATTTCAGTGAGTCGGACAAACTTTTGACCAGAAAAAAGTGCCTGCAATAAAATTATTAAATATTTTTCAATAAAACCTTACTTGGTCATCCATAAAGTTGGCCAATAATTGAAAAGTCTGTCGTCAAAAGGTTTCCAATATTGATATAAAACGCGGTTCAGGTAGAAAATTGTTCACATGGACGTTTTTAAAGCCAAAAAATAGAAATCCGCTTTCAAAAGAGCTCTCAACTTATTCGCGTTATGAAGGCTCAGTGATTGGACTATTTGGTATGCAGGTATAAGGATGCTTCCAATCATAAGACTTTATAATATGTCCACTTATTTTTGGGCATACTTATTCATTCCTATTTCTATGGTATAAGAGCACAATAACAATAATGTGGTATTTGTACCAATAAAGGCAAATCTTCCAAACTGCCGCGGCAAAAGGCCAGTGGTCTCGTTTTTATTACATGCTTTCCTAGTAGCAGAAGGAGTAATTTTCTTTGGAAATTGTCCAATTAGATTTTCTATGATTTAAACTTTCTCTCGAGATAAATACCCCTAGAGAGGCAAATAGTACACTTGCTAAATCACATTTCTATATTCCTTTAGGTTAATTTTCCCTTTTTTATATTCGAACATAAATAACATTTTTCCTTTAAACTAAAATATCCTCCCACTCTCTTTTATCATCTTTCCAAATTCATAGTTTTGTTATTATCACCCCTCCCCCCATTTCTTAAATCTCCCAAGTGACTAATTGTGAACAAATGTTTATTTGGTTTTATTTGTGTGGTATGTTTGTTAGAATGTATGTGTGTGTTAATGCGTATGTGGGATTCTTCCTTATTATGGTTGATTATCGACTAAAAACCACCAGTAATAGCTGCAGCAGCAGCAGAGGCAGCATTTCACAAAACAACAAATAAGTGTATTTAACATAAAACTAAGTGTAACACAAACTAAAATGTCTGCCAAAATATTTCCGAAATTTGGGAGGAAAAAAAGGGGAAGAAGACCATTAAAATTTGCCAAAAGAGAAATCATTGGACTAAACAAACAAAACAACCTTTTTCAAACCCCCCAGTTCTGTTGTTTAAATAGCTGATAATGTGGTTATATGGATTGGAAAGGAAAAAAACCAACACTAGAACTAACACTAACACTAACACTAACACTAATACTTACACTAACATACTAACCAAAACAATAGCATATAAAAGCAATAAAAAATCTAAAAACCAAACA
>PYHX02000158.1:46191153-46263674 GCA_004302925.2 Cochliomyia hominivorax
TCTAGTCAGGATTATAGAATCATTATAGTTGAAACTGGGGAAATACTATAGTCAGGATTATAGGGAACTATAGTCGGGACTATATCAGCACTGTAGGTGAGACTTTGACGGCACTATTGGAACTCTATAGCATACAAAATTGTCTATAGAAATAATATAATCTGGACTATAGATACATTATAGTGCGAATAATATAAACACAATAGCCTAGACTGCAGAAACACTATAGACACTTAGTCCAGGCTATAGAAACTCCCTTATCTGGCCTATAGAAACATAATTTTTGAGACTGTAGAAACACTATAATCGGCAGTATAAACAGAAGCACTATCGTCGCGATTATAGGAAACTATGGTCGATATTATGGTAGCGATTTGAATGGCGTAATAGGAAATTTATAGTCTGGACTATAGAAATTTCTAGTCTAAAATAAAGAAATACAAAAATGGAACTTGGAAATACAATTATACTAGATAATTTAGATAATTAAACATTATATAGCGTGTACAAACACAATTGCCTGGATTACAGAAACTTTGGACCATAGACTATAGAAACATCATAGAAGAAATTCCATACTGGGAATTTTAAAAACGCTATACAAGGGACTATGGATTAGTGAAACGAAGTTTTGTGGACTATAAAACTCCCTTGCTGGTCTATAGAAATATATTTTTTTTGGACTATAGAAACACTATAATCGGAACTTTACTGATTTATAGAATTATAAAATTTAACTTTACAGAAACATTAGAGTCTGAACTGTAGAAAAACTATAGTCAGGATTATAAGAAACTATGGTCGGTATTATAGCTGGGACTCTAATGGCATTAAAGTAATATTAGAGTCCGAACTATAGAAACTTTCACTCTGTAGTAAATAAAAGTCATGCTCGGGACTATAGAAATATAATTATCTGAAATAAAGATAATATAGATAGTGTACACACTATGCATTATAGTGTGTACAAAAGCAAAGGCCTGGACCAATAGTGTGGGCTGTAGAACATCATAGTAATTATACTTAGGATTATGGAAACGTTATGGTACTATGGAAACATGATAGACTGGACTATAGAAAACGCAATAGTGACAACAAAAGAAACATTATAGTTGGGACTAAAGATACATAATAGTTTGGACTATAAAATCACATTTGCCTGGATTATAAAAACGCTAAAGTGTGAAATATAGAAGCACTACAGAAAACACCACTACCAGGACTATAGAAACACTATGTCAATTTCATTGAATTCGTATCAATATTTTCGACCATAATTTAGTTGTAACAGAAATAAATAGATTTGATTTGGTCCATCAATAATTTTTGATCCTTAACTAGTGTTTCATGCGGAACAATAAACTTTTAAATGGTGAAAAGTATAAAAATTCACTTTTTATAAAATATTTATATTTTTTTTATTTATTCATTTTTTTGTTATTGCAATTCAGTTATTGGTAGTTTATTTATCCAATGAAGTGGCATGCAACAACAAAAATACCAAAATCGAAAAAAAAAGTTTCATTTTGTGTTCAAGTACTTTTTATAAATTTATTTTTTAATGAGTCTATCATTATTTCAATTGCATTAATTAAGCCATAAAACAATTCGTTTGTTGTTGTTAGTATTATTATGCACATAAATTAAAAAAAAGCAGGAAAAAACAACAATTTTTGCTGGCTTAGGATTTTTGTTAATGTTTCATTAAACAATAAAGTAAATTAAACATAAAAAAATCAATGAATAAAAATAAAATGCCAATAACATTTCATGTAGCAACAAAATTAAAATATCAAGGATTTTTGTTGTTGTAATTGATTTTAAACTTACCCAAATATTTCCCGGGTATCTTCATTTATCCGCAATGAATGTAGGCAACCCGTAAAACCGGTACCACTCTGGGAAGGTGGCAATTCAATGATTAGACCAATTGGAGCCTGAGGAGCACCACCTAAATGTAGCCAAGTATTTAAAATAGTATCGGGGGTGTGTAGACGTGGTGGCAATAATTTTAACCATGTGGGTTGATCACCAGACATGGCCAAAGTGTCATTAACCAGTAGGGAAGCATTACAATGAGTATAATTACGGCTAAAGTCCAATCTGAAATAATAAATAAAAGAAAATGCAACAAATTTAAATATTTTTTCCAGAAGACCATTTTTTTAAGAGAGTACGAACTAAACTATAGAAATACAGAATACCAGACTAGAGTGGTCTGACCTATAGACAATAATATGGACTATAGTTAGACTTTTAGTATAAACTATAGTTTAGGTTTGGATTGCAGAAAGACTGGAAAATAATATAGTTTGGACTATAATGAGACTATAAAATTCTGGAATATAGTGAGACTATAATCTGCAATGAGTGTGATTGGAGTTTAAACTATGGAAACATTATTATCTGGATTATAGAAACTCTGTAGTTTCGACTATGAAAACATTATTTTCTGATCTACAGAAAAACTAAGTCTATACAATAACAATATAAACAATATAATCTAGATTATAGAAACACTTTAGTTAGGTCATAGCATGAACCTCAGAAACACTACATAGAACTATGTAAATAGCTTTGACTATATAACTACAGAAACATTATTGTCTGGGCTGTAGAAAACACGTTAGTATGGAATGTAGTCCACTCTATAGTCGTAACTACAGAAACCCTAAAGTCTGGACTACAGAAACTATATGATTTGGAATATACAAAGTCTACAGTCTGAACTATAGAAAATCTATATTCAGGACTGCAAAAACTCTGTAGTCTGGACTATGAAAACTTTATTCTGTTCTACAGAAATACTATAGAAATTTCTAATGTCGACTGTACGAGCACTATAGTCTGGACTATGGGAACACTATAGTTTGGAGTATAGAAATAGTATTAAGGCTGTCCAATTGAAACTATGTAGTCTGAACCCTAAGAATACTATTGTCTGGACTATAGGAACACTATAGTCTGGCAATAGGAAGACTAAAGTCTGGAGTATGAAAACACTATAGCTTGAACAATAGGAAGACTAAAGTCTGGAGTATGAAAACACCATAGTCTGGTGTATAGAAACGCTAAAGTCTGGGTTACAGACTGTAGAAACAATATATTCTACATTATAAAAATACTTTTATCTGGCATTATTGAAGCATTATTGTCTGGACTATACAAATGCCTTAGTCTGTAATATAGACACATAATAGTATGGACTATATACATACCATGGTCTGGATTATATCAACTTTTTTGTCTGGACTATAGCAACACTATAATCTGGATTAAGGAAACACCATATTCTAGACAATATAAAAAATATAGTCAATCCAATTAAAACACTACAGCGTGGACTATAGAAACCCAGAAGTCTAGACTATACAAACACTAAAGTCTAAACAATAGAAAGACTGAAGTCTGAACTATAGAAACAACGTAGTCATAAATACTATAATCTGGACTATAGAATAAATTTTTTTCTGTAGTCAAATAACAGTGTTTCTGTTTTCTGTGCACAGAAAAGGCTGCTTCCATTCATAAATTTCATAATGTGTTTACTCATTTTTGGGCTGACTTGGTATTCTGTCACATTTGTAATGTGGTATTTGTGGCAAGAATGGCAAATCCTTCAAACTGGCCCGAGCTTAGGTTAGTGGAGAGATATTGGGCTCTTGTTAAATAAGAATAGAAAATAGTGTCCCAAAGTGTTTTGTTTTAATCTCACTCCTAAATAAAATAAAAACAATATTAACTTTAAAACTCCCTGTTCAAAACCTAACCAAATTTTAATATTTCGTATTCATTGGTTTTTGCGATTTTAGTTGACTTTTTGTGATCAAATTGTATAAGAATTGTTGGTGGTTAAACATTTTTGAAGCGTCGTTTACCAACTCTGTATTTTAATATACGAAAGAGGTTCTGTATGGGTATAAGGTCCAAGAATTGGATCTCATTAGCTGATAACTAATCTTTGACCCATTTCTATTAATGTTTCAAAAATTTTTGTTCCCATTGTAACTAATCTTTGGGCCACTGGACTGAGGGTTACAAACGATTTTTTCTTGGTAATAAATCTGTAAATTTTGATCGGCAGGCCGCATTATAATTAACATAAAAGTGGCAGACGAGCGTATAAGTTTTGACTCCATAGGAATAGTATGTGCAGTGTTATAGGGATCTACATACTAAATTTTTGTTTCATACAAAAGTTTGGAATATAAAAACACTATAGTCTGGACTATAGAAACACCATAGGCTGGAAAATAGAAAGATCATACTCTGGACTATATGTATATACCAAAGTCTGGACTATATTTATACGCCATAGTCTGGCCTATAGATACACAATAATCTGGACTATTCTAACTCTTTAGTTAAAACCTCCGAAAATTTTTTTCGTCATCCTCCTTAGATATATTTATGCTTGTAATTTTTAGCAACATTTCTATTCTTGTACTTAATAATGTTAACACTTTTACACATCAACTTGATGGCTTTGATGTTATGCCAAAGTCTCTGACAAGACATTCACATACACTTCCTCAACTATCATTGTATGAGCATCTGTATATGATGTGGTTAGCCGACCTTAAGGTCATATTAACACGTTTAAGTTGTTAACTTGCAAATAAAATCCCCCTTAAACAAATTCCCTAAATAACAACATAAAATGCTTAAAATACTCATACTTCTATAAGAGTCCGGAATGTTTATTTTATCTTTAATACGTTTTTCATACACACAAGCACACACATATTTAGGCTTTTGTATTTTGTTTAATCAACTATCACTCATACAAATTTAAATGTCCATATAAATGTATGAGAGTGTGAGAGAAATGAAAGTATTACATATATGTTTAGGTGTATGTGTTTATAAGTTTATGCTCTCACATCATTTATAGTTTAGTTGCTGGTATGTTAAGTGTCAAAATTCTAAAAACTTAAACCCTAAAAAGTTAGAAATAATAAAAACGAAAGGACTCTGTTTTCTATTAAAAAGTTTTTCTCGTTCTTTTTTTGTGATGGTAAACAAATAAGTTGTCTTCTTGGGAGCGGTTTTTTTCCCTTTTTTATGTATTTTACACCATTTCCATTTTGAGACTATAGCGAGAAGGCTATGTTGAGACTTCGGTTATGTTGATAAAGATGGGAGACTATATTCTGGTCTTTAATTATATTATAATTTCAACTATAGTGAGACCTTTATATCGACTATAGAATTATACTGAATTATAATAAGAAAATAATGTGGACTATAATAAGATATTGAGACTTTAGTCTACAATATAGTGTCAATATATTGTGGACTATAGTGAGTCTATAGTCTGGACTATAGTAAGATAGAATTCTGGACTGTTTTAAGATAATAGTCTGAGTAAAGTGTGACAATAATAAGAACTTTAGTGAGATTAAAGTTTTGATTAGAGTGACACTATAGTCTTGAGACTATAGAAAGGACTATAATAAGGCAATAGTCTGGGCTATAGTGTGATAATACTTTTGGATATATTGAGACAATATTCTTGAATAAAGTAAAACAGGTTCAGGCCAATAGTAAGATTATAGTGAGAATATTGTGTGGAATATAGTGAATCCATTATCCGGACTATAGTAAGACCAAATGACTACAGTGAGATGATATTCCACAGTCTAGTGAGAAATAATTTGGATGGTTGTCAGAATAAAGTTTATAGTGACACTATAGTCTAAACTTTAGTATAACTACAGTCTAGACTAAAATGAGACTACACTTTTGAATATGGTGAGATTAAGTTATGATCTATAATAAGATTATAATCTGGCCAATATTAAGACTATATTAGGGTAACCTATTGCTTAACATTTTCTTGACTATTTTTTTTTTGGCCACACTGTTGTATAGTTTTCATTATTATTGTTGTTTCAACTTATTTTACCAGAAGTAACTAACAAAATCTTGTGATATTTCGTTGGCATTTTGGCCTCTTGGCATGTCATTTTATGTTAAAGTTTTGTTTTTTTTTTTGTTGTTCTCATAAACTTCACACTCATACATATGACCGAACATCAAATAAAAATAAACATGTATATTATGTTTGTTGTTATATTGTATTAGCATCAAATACATTTATATCCACAATCAAGTATGTGTATGTGTGTTAGTGTTAGAGTTATATTCTCTGTTAAAAACAACAAAAATTTGTAACAAAATGAGTTGATTTTCTTGGGATCTTAACATTAGATTAGTATTAGAGTATTAGAGCGGAAAAGGAAATAAGAGGAGAATTTTCTTAAATATTTGTTAATGCAAGTGTTGGTATTAGAGAGAAAAACAAATATTTGGCCAAAAAGAGCAAAAAGTTGTTACAAAAATTATGAAACATGAGATGGGAATATTTGGTGTAGTCTTATAGATATAGAATAAAAATGAGAAGTGGAATGTAATTTCGGCAATAGAATGAACTATAGTCTTTTCTCAACTTTACAATAAAATTCAGAATCGATTGCAGAATAAATTATACTTTTATTTCAGGTAAAAAGTAAATAAAATTCTAAAATTGAACTTACGATTACATAGTAGACACTATTCTCGTCTATAGAAATAGCAATTTTTCCGGGCAAAGGAAGAGACTATAATTTAAACTATAGAATACAATCTATTCTTGACTACGCAACTAACAAAAGCCTCTGGAAAAAATATGAATTATACTCGACAATATCAAAAGGCATCGACTATAGTATCTCTCCCATAAAATAGACAATAGTCTATTTATAATAGTCACGACTATAAAGACACACTTTGAATTTAATTGATATAGAAAATAGGCTAAATTATTTTCTATACTTTAGTCTCAATAAAATAGAAGATCATATTCAAGTCTAGACTAAAATCTCAACAATAGAATCGGCTCCAGTTTAGACGATGAAATAGGCTTTTGTTTTGACTTAAGTCCTCAGTATCAACTATAAAACATACATTAGTATAGACAATAGACTACTTAAGATTAAGTCATATTTATTGTAGTTAAAAAAAAACTCTGACTTCAAATCTAGATTTAATTATAGAAGGGACCTTAATCCCGATTTAAGAAAAGGTTTTAGTCTCGACTATTGAATAGGTTCTAGTCTTGACAATATAATGAACTTTTGTCTTGATTTTAGTATAGATGTTAAGCTTTGCTTAATAATTATAGAAAATACTCTAGTTTCGAGTATATAATATGATATTGTCTTAAATAAGAGAATATACGACAGTCTTGACTATAAACCACGCCATATTATCGGATATATATATAGAAATAGTTTTATATTTCATATTGCACTAGTCGCCACTTTATGATAGACTTTAGTCACGGCCATAGGTTCTAGTCTAGACTATAAAATTAGCTCTTATTTCCACTCTTTTAGAACATTAATTAGGCTTAAATAACAACAGTAATATTAAAGAAAAAACTTAGATTTGCACTCTAGTTGTCACTACAGAATTTGCTTTAGTCTTGACAATAGAAAGGGTTCTAGTCTCGACTATAGGATAGACTTTTGTATTTATTATAATACAGGCTCTAGAATCTACTATACAATGAATACTAGATTCGGCTTGGACCTACGTTTCATCTTAATTATGCATGTTAGACTTGATAGTAATATATTCTAGATTATATTATTGGATAGACTTTTAGTCCGATTATATAATAGACTATTATCTAGACTATAGATAAGAGTAAAAAGCACATCATATTAACGGATGTAGATTAGATTTTAAGTACAACTATTCTACTACAGAAGAGTTCATTGGTTCGACTATAGTATAGATTTTAGTTTTTGCCAATAGAATAGGATCTAAACCTGACTATACAATAGGTTCTAGTCTTGACTATAGTATAAGCTCATTTCGGACTTTAATCTTGGCTTAGTATAAATCGTAAATTGATGTATCGAGAATTACAGACTAGAGAACAGACCACAGTTTTGACTATAAAACTCATTCCAGTTTGGAATATAAATTAAACTTTAATCACAACAAATACAATATAGAAAAAGCTCTAAATTTTATTCTCTTCATAAACTTTTTTGACTAAAGAATAGTCCCTATTCTAGACCATAATATAGGTCCTCTATAATATACTTTTGTATAGAAAAAGACTTTAAAATTTACTTTTAAATTTACACCCAATAAAATACAATTTCACTAACTTTCCATCCCTGTTCTCAATGTTTACTTAAAGTTTTGTGCCACTAAAAACCCTTTCAAAAATGTTTATAGTTGTTGTGATTTTCAGGAATATTATTTCTTGTTTTTACTACGAACTATGTTTGTATGTGTATAAGTATACAATATACCAATGAAAACCATAATAGTTTTTGTTATATTATGCGGTTGGTCTATGTTGATGTGTGTGTGTGTGTGGGATATTTTAGGTGAAGATGATGATGATGATGATGACGAGCACAATGATGCTACCGTTATTATAACATCTATAAGTATGTGTGTGCGTGTTACTATCATAGTTTCAAACTTATGTTTATGATTAGTTGTCAAGGTACATATTTCTGATACTCATGTATGTTTCCCTTTTTTTGTAAGGATATTTAAATTTTCGTTGTGTGTTTATTTTGTTCTAATTTGTTTTCTGAAAAGGTAAACAATTTCGGAAAGTAAATTCCCTTCCTTACAAAAAAATGCAATTTATGTTTTGGTTTCAAATAACCAGTTTTTGATGTTTTCCTCGTCAGCATCATCATCAGAGACTCTCAGAAACATAAAATTCAAATCGAAAGAAATTTATTTTATTTATCACGTACAAAAGTGATAAAGGAAAAAAGTAGTTTAAATTTGAGATGATTTTAAATTAACAAAAAAGGTTAAATTAAAATCGTCTTCCATTACAAAAAAAGGTTAATTTGTTTTAAAGTTGGGCTACAGAAAAAAAGAAACTTTAGTCAACTTAATTTTCAAAGACAATTTTATTTATTGTGGAAATTTGAGAACTTTTTAGTTGACTCCGCAAATGAGAAAGGGTTACAAAGGATTATATTTCTTTAAAGTGTTATTATTGACGAGGTCCTAATGTGTTTTAAACTTTGATAAAATTATTTTGTTACATTTGAAAATAGATGATTATTTAATTAGAAAACTTTAATTGAAATATAAACTATTCGAAACTTTAGCTTCAAAATTAGATGGAATAGAAAATGGACTACAGATTTAAAATATAATAATACGTAGATGTTGCGAAAACGAGAGTTTTCGTCTATAGAATATACAAGAGTTCTCGTCTATAGAATAGACAAGACTACTCGTCTATAGAATAGACAAGAATACTCGTCTATAGAATAGACAAGACTACTCGTCTATAGAATAGACAAGACTACTCGTCTATAGAATAGACAAGACTACTCGTCTATAGAATAGACAAGACTACTCGTCTATAGAATAGACAAGACTACTCGTCTATAGAATAGACAAGACTACTCGTCTATAGAATAGACAAGACTACTCGTCTATAGAATAGACAAGACTACTCGTCTATAGAATAGACAAGACTACTCGTCTATAGAATAGACAAGACTACTCGTCTATAGAATAGACAAGACTACTCGTCTATAGAATAGACAAGACTACTCGTCTATAGAATAGACAAGACTACTCGTCTATAGAATAGACAAGACTACTCGTCTATAGAATAGACAAGACTACTCGTCTATAGAATAGACAAGACTACTCGTCTATAGAATAGACAAGACTACTCGTCTATAGAATAGAATAGAATAGAATAGAATAGAATAGAATAGAATAGAATAGAATAGAATAGACAAGAGTCTCGTCTATGGAATAGAGAAAAGTTTCGTTTATAGAATAGACAGGAGTTTCATCTACAGAGTCTTGTTTATAGAATAGACAAGTCTTGCCTGTAGAATACATAATGGAATTTATAGTAATCTCGTCTATAGAATACATAGACTATAATTTCGTCTGTGAAATAGATCATACTCTTGTCTTTGAAATTGACCATAATATTAAATATACTACAGTCTTAAAGAGCTTAATTCAGTATTTTTTTATTTATTCTTATTTTGAAATAATTATTTTATTGAGAATCCATTAAATAAACTGAAATTGTGATGCGTTAGGAAATCCCATTCACTCAATATTTAGAAATCAAAAAACTTTTGGGTTGATTTTATTTTATGACTTCTTTTCCATTTTTTCATTTAAATCTAAATGAAAAGAGGCTAAAATAATGTATAAATATCGCAAGTTAAAGGTCAAATTGTAGGGAATACTTGGAGGGGTTTCTCCACCCAAATGTATAACATTTGAGAAAACAAGAGAGTAGAGAGCGAATGGCAATTTTGAGGGGTTAAATCTAGAAAAGTTTATTAATTTAGCAATTTTATTAACCATAAAAACATGATTTATGATGAAATTGAAAACAAAAACCTAAACTTATTAAGGACAAAAACAACACTAAGCAACAAAAAGTGGAGTTCTTAAAATCATCAATAGAATATTTATGTCTTTTTTACTATTTGACTAGATTTTTCTATTTTTAGAAATGAATTTATTTCTATTTTTTTTCCTTTTTTGCCTTCAATTCCATGTTTTAGTTCACTTAACAATTTCCATAAAATTCTATTCGAATTTTGTCAGCAAATTTATTTTTATCATTTTGGTCCATTAATACGAATGGGTTACTAAACATCATTTAATACTTATTTTAGGAATGTGTGTATGTGTGTGTTTGTGTGTATGTTTGGGGTTCTACAAATGTTACACCCTCAAAATTGTTTTGAAAATGTATTTTATGACTCATTTTTATGAGCATTTATTTATAAATAAAGCAAAATGTGGGAAAAAAGTAGTTTAATCGCAGACATTATATGACCTTCATTTAAGAAAAATTCCGATATTTTGTAGAAAGTCGTAAACGTAAATAATTATTTTTATATTGATTTCAATATTTAAAGTAAAAAATTAATTTTGAAATGAGTGAGATAAAAAAGGTTTTATATTTTAAAAAATTTATTCAAATTTCATTTCGGGTAGATTGGACGCACAATATAGTGTGGAATATAGTCTCGACTAAGTGAACTTTGTAAAAAGACTCGCTAAAAAAAAGGTAGACAATATGCTCGTCCTTAGAATAAACCTTTGTCTCGTCTATTGAGTAGACTACAGTTGCATCTACACCATAGTCTCATCAGTGGTTACGTTACGTTACACTGATGCATATACCTATAAACGCATTTAATTTTATAAAACAAGAAGCAACTCGTCACAAAATTAATTCAACACAACTAAAGAACAAACTATGACTTCCAAAAATGTTAATTCAATTTCGAAGAGATAAGGAAAATCGTCTAAACTTCACACGAAAATACATGTGGAAAAACGTAATTTTTTCTGAAGAAAAACAAAATAATTTAGACGGTCCTGACTTATGCTCATGTTATTGGCAAATTTTATGCTGTTGAATCTAAAACGTGTTTTGTTCCAACAGAAATTAATGGCACAATTCCTGGAAGATGCTCTTCTCTCTTTTATGGATGAAAACGTGGATGAAGACATCTATGATCTGTAGACTGGCTGGCTTGCAGTCCATCCTAAACCGACACTGAAGAACTTGAGGGGATACATGACCCTCCATATTTTATTCAAATAATGCCCAAAACGAAAACATAATGACTTTAACAGAGTTAAAACTTAAAATAAAGCGAACTTGGGAAAAATTTGATTCCGAGCTTTCCGAGCTCAATATCAGACCATATTATTGAGGTAATCGACTAAAAAGGATCATCCATACATTATTAATAATGTAATAAAGGCTGATAAATTTAAGTGCGTTTATAGGAAAATATCGTTAATAAAATAAATACGAATGAAGTTTGAAATGGAGTCTTAATTGATTCTATAAAAAATTTTATTTATCCACTAAATATTCTCTAGTTAAAATTGTTCTTAATCCATGCGTTTGTAGTGATGTGCAATAATGTACTTTACATTGCTGCATGTTCGTTGTATGTAGAATCGTTTCTACACTGAACCAAAAAAGGTAATAAATATATTAAAAAGGCTATAGAATTATAGAAAAGTTGGTTAAATATCAGCCAAAAAAAGCTTTATACATTATAACGAAAATGTTGAATAATATATTATTCAAATTGACAAACAATTTCTTTAATTTCATTCATATTAACTTGAATGTTCTATAAAATATGTTTCTCTTTAAATTTCTATATTCAGTTTATATTTTCTTTGTCATATTTTATTGAACATGACAAAGGAAAAAAAATTTGTTAAATCAACAAAAATTTTATTCAAATTAGTTTCATTTTGTGTTATTTTACTTGCGATGCGTTACTGTCGTGTTTACTAAATATCTGTTGATATAAAATATTTTACGTTATTTTTTTTAACATAATTTTATTCAATTAAGCATCTTTTACTTAGCCATTTTTTTTGATAAAATTTTTGAAAAAAAAAAAATCTTCAATTTGAAGAAAAATTATGTAAATTAAAATAATAATCGCTTTATTCTATGAAAAATTTTCGTTAATATTACCTACGACATTTGTTTCAGTGTAGTTCGTTATTTTAGCTAATTTTTTTTCAATTTTTTCTATTTCACTTTATTTTATTATTTCTGGTCACATTACAATTCATTTTCTTATATTCGAACTTAAACTTTTATGAGACTTTTTAAGTTCAGAATTTCTTAAAAAATTTATAAGTTATAAAGTTGTAATATTTTATAGGAATATAAATTTTTATATACATTTGTGTATTTGTATGTACATAAAGAAGAAATGGCACGAAACAATTTTAATTTATTTTTATAGCAAAATCGTTATAAATTTAAAGTTGATGTAACATTTAAGAGAAAAGAATCTTTTTTATAGATTTAACTTTGAAAAGAATTTAAGAGGTAGAAAAATAAAATAAATCGAAAAAATATATATGAATCTGTTCAGAAAGAGTGAGACCGAAATAGTTGAAAATGTGGCTAAATTTTAGTTTATTTCTGAGAAGATTTTCCCAATTAACCACTCTAAAATTTTATATTGTTGAGGGGCGAGGGGATGTAGAAATTTTGATTCAAAACCTGTCAAAATTTCACAGAAAGTTCTTGGTAGGAAAAGTAAAATTGCGCAAAAAGAAAGCAATTATTTGTTACAGTTTGCTCTATAAATACCGAAATTTACATTTAGGAATGATCACAAAAAGGCTGCATCCATTCATAAGATTTCATAATGTGTTCACTTATTTTTGGCCTGACTTGGCATCCTGTCACTATGGTAAACAAATCCTGCTTTTAAAAGTGAATTGAAGAGCACAATTAAGATGTCCAAAAGTGTGGTAGATTTAAAACCTGTTCGAACAGGGTGACAGAAAACACTATTAAAACGTTAATGGAAGGGTTTTCGAAAAAGGTTCAAAATTTCATCACTAGTGATTAAAGGGTTTACATTTATAGAAATTTGTAATAATAATATTAATCAAATTAAACAAAAACTAAAATTGTAAGTTTTATCGCTTATTTGCTGCAAGGTTGTAATAATTCAAAATCTGCAAGCTTCAATTTAACTAATAATGTACATTATTATCTAGAAAATTTTTTAAATGAATACATAAATTCGACAGGATTTCATCAATAATGTATTAATGCAATTAAATCGTTTATTGATTATTACCAGGAAGAAAGCGTTATTCCGGTTACGCTTTGTTTTCAGTGCAAATTTGTTTGTAAAATTAATCAAATATTTATTTTTCATTCATAAATTGCAAGAAATATTTTTTTTTGTCAAAATTCAATTTTTTGAGTTATCACTATCTTGCAGCAAATGAGCGATATTTGTTTAATGAAAATTTGTCAATCTCACTCCACCCTACGTTGTTTTTTTTTTTGTTTTATCTGGTATGTTATTCTTAGATCTCAATAGAGCTATATGAACTTAAAAAAGTTTAAGATCGGCTGTTTACAAGTTATTGAATTTTTTTAGTGTTAACCTTTTTTTATACTCAATCCTTAAGTATGTAATTTTAATACAGGGTGTCATTCCATTAGTAACGGTAAGAAGGAATCATGTCAGATCCCGTAATGTATATCTATTCTTGCATCAAAACAAACTCTGAATCGATTTATATCCGTCTGTCTGTTGTTGGCACTCTCACATCCACAATAATTAACAGAGCTCAATGAAATTTGGCCTGATTATTTGTTGTAGTCCTGAGAAGTTTCTTATTTTAAACCAGCAAAATCGGTTCAGTATATTAAAAGTTATAGACCGATATTTGAGGTAATCTCTAAGTTTAAGCCAAAAAATTCTGTAAATTTTCCAATCTGACATATCTGAACAAAATTTTGCCATAACATTATGTACTTCATTATCTTTCCAAAAACTATCAAAATTGGTTCAGTAGAAAAAAAGTTGCTGCCAAAAATATAACTAATCTTATGACTCATTAAGTGTTTTGTGTTAAATTTAAGAAAATCTATTATATTTTGTATATGTCTGTAAGTATATGTGTGTATGTACGAAATATAACCCATTTTTTTCATACTCATTTGTGGTAGAGGGTATTAAATATTCGGCATAACCTTATTTGTTGGTAATTTATTAAAATGGAAAATATGATATTTATTTTAAATTTAAATCATTATAAAAATTAACTTATTTTAGTTGCTTTTATGATAAAATGTAATTAATGTTATTTATTTATTTATTTGTTTATCTTTTTGCAGAACTAATTAATGAAAATAAAATTGAAAAGTTACAAAAAACTGTAAGTATTTTTTTCAAGTATCAATAAATAATTATATTTATTAATATAATTAATAAAATATGTTTATATTTTACATTAAAAAAACTTGCTTTATAAGAAAAAATAACGTATAATTAATATTAGTTTTTCACAATAAACATACGCCCCAATATACTTTTCAATTCTTTTTAATTTCCTCTCTCTGTTTCTCTCACTTTAATAAAAAAACTTGATACTTGAACAAATGAAAAACAAACCAAAAGGTCAACCACAGTCATTTAACTCATACCAACCAACCACCACTACACTAACACAAATATAAATCTTCTCAAATTAACCATAATCCACTAACAAACTATATTGTATTAACTGTTTTTTCAAATCACTCTCTCTCTCTTTCTCTCTCCCTGGTTCTCACAATTATAATTAACACTATTAAAATCAAATACGTACTCTACACAAAAAAAAGTTGTCTTCTTTTTGTACAAAGGAAACACAAGAAACAACAACAACTACAATAATAATAATAATAATAACAAAGCACAAGAAATAAATAAACAAGTGTTAGTTTGAAGAGCAAAAATAGCAAAAACAAAAAAAGTAAAAAAGAGGAAAAACAAACGAAACATATGCTCTTAAGAAAAAATAAATAATGCACAGTGGTCCAAAGGCAATCTTTTTTGAAATAATTCTTTAACTCTGGAACTATTGAATATTTTTGAAGGAAATTTCATAGAGATATTCCTGAGGTGTTTTACAATTGCTTTGGAGAGGAATATGTTGCTAGTTGATTCCAGAGTTTAAAATATCTAAAATTTCAATCCGGACAAAACTTGTTTAAAAAATTCATATTTTACAGTAAATCGCTCACCCTGCCTTTTTAAGGCAGATGTAGTTATATGATCAAGGTACTTTTTTATGATTCCAGCTTTGAAGTTTTTGAAATTTGAACGAAATTCCGATATTGCTTGCGGGGAAACTGTTTCCTCTAGTATCCTCAGAGTTGCTTTATGAGCATTACTATAAGAAATTCTTTCCGAATCGAGAAAAAATTGTATCGTCCAGAGAGAAATAATTGATTTTTAAGCGAAAATCAATTTTTTGAAAAATTTCAGACAAAATCTATTTTTTTAACATAAATTTTTATCGACTCCACATAGATCTACGATTCTTACTCAAAATTTTCTTCAGAATTTTGTACAGAATCCAAATAATATTTTGGATTTTTTTTTGGACACGAAGAGAGCTCACCAAGTTTTAAAGACTTAAAAAAAATCTGTTAAAAAATGGGTCAAAATTTTACTTTGGTCTAAATATCTCTTCAACTAAAGTGAATATCCCACACATGTAAGCGTATTTTCCGTTGAGAACTATAAGGGCTTTATATATGTGAAATATTTTTTTCAATCATACTTTTGGAGATAAACTCATCGCGCTTTGCTGCACAACATTTTCCTTAATTCAAGATCTCGAAAGAAATTTCACAAATTAGAATGTGTATTAAATAAATTTTATGCAATTGACATTTTTCCAAGTGCGCCTGGCTCTGTCCGTTCTAAAATTTTATTTAATATATACATTGCATCTTCCCATGATCCTAACCGTCCTACATTTTGACTAGTAAAACTGTTTGGAGCCAAATTTTAGAACTTTCTCTGTTAAAGTTATTTTGATATTCGATAATCATTAATTCCTTTGTATGGGGGTATCTCTCCCCATGGTCCTATCGGTTCTACATTTTGTTCCTTGAGAAAGTGATTGGGACTCTCGTATTTATATTTCTTTACATATTTGATAATCACTATGTATGGGGGGATCTATACCCCTGGTCCTATCCAACCCATACTTTGGACTGTAAATAGATCCTTAAAAGTAAGTGAAACCAATTTGAATACTCCGCTTTTACAGTTCCTTAAATATACGATATTCAATATTGGCTTTGAGAGGGGGACACCTCTCCACATGATCCTATCCGCCTTTCATTCTGTCCAGTAAAACAGTTCTTTGAAAAAGTGGTTGGGACCAAATTTTAAAATTTTCGCTATTATAGTTCGTTAGATATTTCATTATCAAAATTGGGTGGTACCTCTCCCCCTGGTCCTATCGGAATTTTTTTAGCATATGTTAATCTTGGATGTATCTATAAGTCCCAAACAAACAAACACAGATTCATTTTTTTATATAAATTAATGCGTTTTAAAAAGATATTTTTCTGTTGTGTTATATGGGAGTTAGAAAAGATTATGGACTGACCCTCGTATAATTTCGCACACAGGTTTTGCTGGTATTTATTTTAATTTCACTAAGTACTATGCAAGTTTTATGCCTTTAAAAGTGATATTTAGAAAGGGGTTGTATGGATCCTATTAGAAATTTTGGAAATATTTTAAAATGCTTTACATTTAAGAATTTTGTGAGACATAGACCCCAATCCGGAGAACATTTGCATGTGTCCTAAGAATCGATTAAAAGCAATTTCAGTAGGCATCGTTTTTTGGTCAAAAATAAAACTACGTGGTAAATTTTATGAATATATCTGCGAACTGGAATGACGGACGGACATGGTAGAATCGACTTAGGCAGTGATTCTGAGTCGGACCTAAAAGTGACCGTCGGACTATTTTTTCTGGCCGTTACACACATCTGCACAAATGCATTATACCCCAGCCATGTATATAAATACCCTACAACTCCACAAGTGGTGAAGAGGGTATATTAAATTTTTCATTCCGTGTGTATCGCTAATCGTCTCAGATCCGTAAATGTATATATTCTTGCATCTAATGTCGATTAAGCTTTGTCTGTCTGTCTGTTGTTGGCACGCTCACATCCACAATATTTGACAGAGTTAAATGAAATTTGACTTGAGTATTTGTTACAGTCCTGAGAAGTTTCCTTATCAAAACCAGCGAAATCTGTTCAGTATATTAATCGGTTCAATATTTGAGGCAACCTCTAAGTTCAAGTGAAGAATTTTCGTAAAATTGTCAATTATTAAACGACAAATTTAAATGAAATTTTGTCATAACATTATGTTATATATACTTCATTTTTATCGCGTAAATAATCAAAATCGGTTGAGTAAAAACCAATTTTATAAGTCATTAAATGTTTCCGTGTTATATTTAAGAAAAACTTTTATATATTGCATACGTCTGTGAGTGTGTATGTGCGAAATGTAACGTATTTATTTCACACGAATTTGTGGTGGAGGGTATTGAAGATTCGGCATAACTGAATATACAATTCTTACTTGTTTTCATTTGAAGAACAAATGTTTGGGGAATTTTTCAAAAATCTAATTTGAATGGTAACTAACAATGACTCTGACCAGATATGATCAGATATATTTGAAAATACCTTATCTTTTACTATTGGAAATTTCCTTAAGTTATACAAAATAACATTTTGACCCACTGTATGACATTTTAATCCATTTTCCTACAAACATGTAGAAAATATATGAGTTCAAGAGAATAAAATAAGTAAAACTAAAATAACGGAAGAATTATTTATTAAGTAAAGAAACAACAACGACAAAAACAAAAACAACTTGAAACCAAAATAAAAGGAATATTTTATTTATTTTTTTATTTTTTATTTTTTATATAAAATAAAAAGAAAAATGACTTTGAATTGTTTGTGTCCTTGACATCGTGTGTATTTAAAATACATGAAAACGGAAAGCAAATAACTGTTAAAATAAAGGAAAATATATATATATATATATATATATATATATATATATATATATATATATATATATATATATATATATATATATATATATATATATATATATATATATATATATATATATATATATATGTATATATATATATATATATATATATATATATATATATATATATATATATATATATATATATATATATATATATATATATATATATATATATAAATTTTCATTAGTGTTGTTGTTGCAGATTTCTTTAGTTTTATTAAGAAATTTTTGCTTTAAATATAAATCTCTGTGATTAAATGAAAAAAGAAACGCTTTTTTAAAGTTCAAGTGAGAAAGTGTTTTTAATAAAAATGAAAAAAAAAAAACAGTTCCAAAAGATGACAATAATAAGAAAACACAGTAGGAAATCTTTAAAAACATGAAATATTATATACGATTAAGCTTAAGGCTTTTGATAGCCAGATGAAGAAGGAAGAAAATGTTAATAAAGAAGGATATTAACTTTCAATTGACATTTTTAAGGACAAAAGGAAATTTATTAAAGTGTTAGTTATTGTAGTCTAGAGTTTGTAAGATAAAAAGATGAGAATAATTAAATAATAATAATAATAGTAATAATAATAATAATAATAATAATAATAATAATAATAATAATAATAATAATAATAATAATAATAATAAAAATAATAATAATCGAATAATCAATTGTACTCAGCGTGAGTATCTCACGGAGTTCTCCACACAGGATGAATACAAGGCGTCTACCAACGACTGCTAAACTTAACCATCAATTAGAATCTCTGTATTTGAACATAACGTCCCCCTTGATTAAGAGCAGAGCCTATTAAAACGCATGAGGGAGAGCACTTATTTATAAATCGCCTAACCTATCTAGGGTCTAAAAAGACTCATTCCGATATAATGTGAAATACTCCCATGGAGACATTAAGAAAGTCTCCATAGTACGAAAATATCGAAATAATGTATTTAATAGTTTTCCACAGCCACATTTCAGTGAGTCGGACAAACTTTTGACCAGAAAAAAGTGTGCAATAAAATTATTAAATATTTTCAATAAAACCTAACTTGGTCATGCATAAAGTTGGCCAATAATTGAAAAGTCTGTCGTCAAAAGGTTTCCAATATTATTAAACAGAATCGGAGAACATGTCGGTTGATATAAAACGCGGTTCAGGTAGAAAAATTGTTCACATGACGTTTTTAAAGCCAAAAAATAGAAATCGCTTTCAAAAGAGCTCTCAACTTATTCGGTATGAAGGCTCAGTGATTGGACTATTTGGTATGCAGGTATAAGGATGCTTCCAATCATAAGACTTTATAATATGTCCACTTATTTTTGGGCATACTTATCATCCTATTTCTATGGTATAAGAGCACAATAACAATAATGTGGTATTTGTACCAATAAAGGCAAATCTTCCAAACTGCCCGCGGCAAAGGCCAGTGGTCTCGTTTTTATTACATGCTTTCCTAGTAGCAGAAGGAGTAATTTTCTTTGGAAATTGTCCAATTAGATTTTCTATGATTTAAACTTTCTCTCGAGATAAATACCCCCTAGAGAGGCAAATAGTACGCTTGCTAAATCACATTTCTATATTCCTTTAGGTTAATTTTCCCTTTTTTATATTCGAACATAAATAACATTTTTCCTTTAAACTAAAATATCCTCCCCCTCCTTTTATCATCTTTCCAAATTCATAGTTTTGTTATTATCACCCCCTCCCCCCATTTCTTAAATCTCCCAAGTGACTAATTGTGAACAAATGTTTATTTGGTTTTATTTGTGTGGTATGTTTGTTAGAATGTATGTGTGTGTTAATGCGTATGTGGGATTCTTCCTTATTATGGTTGATTATCGACTAAAAACCACCAGTAATAGCTGCAGCAGCAGCAGAGGCAGCATTTCACAAAACAACAAATAAAGTGTAATTTAACACTAAAATGTCTGCCAAAATATTTCCGAAAATTTGGAGGAAGAAAAAAGGGGAAGAAGACCATTAAAATTTGCCAAATAGAAATCATTGGACTAAACAAACAAAACAACCTTTTTCAAACCCCCCAGTTCTGTTGGTTTAAATAGCTGATAATGTGGTTATATGGATTGGAAAGGAAAAAAACCAACACTAGAACTAACACTAACACTAACACTAATACTAACACTAACAAAACAATAGCAATATAAAAGCAATAAAAATCTAAAAACCAAAACATGATTGTTGATGTCCGCAAAACACTTTGGGCGCCATTGTCATTATAACCAACATTTTAATTCAGCTTTTGACCAACAATGTTTATGGTCATTTAAATAACTCGAACGGTTGTTTTTTTAGGTTTTGTGACTTAAACAGTTGAGGATGAAATTTTTGAAACTTAAAAAAGTTGAATATTTAAAATTTTAAACGGTTTCAAATTTAGTTTAATAATATAGAAATAATCTGAGAGTTTTTTTTTATAATATGATATTTCAGATTTGTTTTACCCACAATTTAGGATCAAAATATTCTAATTCTTTTTTTTCACAAGATCACAATATCCATTCACTTTAATTGAAGAAAACAAGTAAAAGTGTTATAGACATCAAGACCAACTCTATAATACCCTACACTGCAAAAATTTATGAACGACCCTCGTATAGTATACGATATTTGGGACTTTTATGGACTTAAAACCTTATTCCGGGAGAACGTTTGTTTGGGAGATACTTGAAATAATACACTGAACATGGTAACAAACTAATTATATTACCAAATTTCACCAAGATATCTAAAAAATTGCGAACTGTGTAGAGTTTACAACGTTTACATGGACAGCCAGCCGGACGGATAGACAGAAAGACGGATGTCGTTAAATTGACTTACAAAGTGATTCTGAGTCGAACGATATATAAAATCAGCAGAAACGAATAATAGTTCAACTACTTATGTATGGTATAATAAAATGTATGAAACGCATTTCATTAAGTTTCATTTTAGTATCCAAAAATCTTACAGGACTAAGTCAAGGTCCTCTCAAATTTGACTAAATTTCTATCATAATTTTGAATTTAACCTTCATGTTATAAATTCTCAAATACTGAATCTTAAAACAGAATGCAGTTTTGAAAACCTGAATGTGTTTCTTATCCGATGATAATGACTTTTTCTAGATCTCCATTAATAAGTGGACTTTATTAACCAAAATCCTATAAAGACCTATTTCTCATTGATAAATATTTTTGTTTTCTTTAACTTAATAAAAAATTTTGGAGAAATAAAACAAAATCTGACACGTGATTGAACATCAAATCTGTCCCATTTTTTATCTCTGCAATTTCGGGCATCGAACAAGTATTTCAATCAGGATTGAAAATTAATAATGATACGTTCCTGTGATATCGATTCTGCCGCACTATTCGTTTTGTTTTGATATCACTCTTTAAATAGTGATTTTAGTCCGATGTAAAGCTGTGAATCTTTAGAGAAGTATGAATTGCAAAATATTTTTTGATGCACATTTTAGAAGAACCAGTGTAGATTTAAATGGGCTAAATGGATTTAGTTAAACTTTAATATAGAATTAGAATGGATACATAGAATTCTAGATTTGAAAGCGCATCCTCAAATGAATAACATAAGTTTTGAGACCTTGAAATCGGCAATGGAATTAAACAGATTCTAATAACAAAGTTTAAACACAGTGATAGCTGGGTCTGGGCTTTTTGTCGGTTCAAAATTAAACTTCTCACAATGTTCGGTCTTCCAACATGAGATCGAGCATTGTTTTCTGTTCATTTGTTACTGATTTCCCATTTCGTATGAAACAAAAGTTCTCAGAACACAATTTTAATTGTTAATCAAAGGGTATTCGAATTCGACTTTGATTTGGTTGGTTGTGTGGGGTTATCGAAATGTATCTATTGTTTATTACCTGTAAGATTCTCAAGAAGAAGTTCACATTTTGAAAAATTCCCATTCATTATTTTGTGTCAAAATCACAATGATTTAATCGTTTTAACTGTTGATTACATATTGTTTGAAGTAATGGGTATTGGACCTAAGTTTCTACCGAAGACTGTTTTGGTGCACATTCGACATTATAACAACAATTGAAAGAAATGTGATTATCATATCATTTTTGAATTCGGAATTATAGTGACAGATGTCATAACTCTTCAAAATACTATATCACTTTTAATTGACACAAATTATCGATTATATTACTAACGAATAATTCATATCAGAAGCCGCAGCAGCTTTCAAAGTGCTTAACTTTCCTTTGGCATAACTGCATTATTTCGGTTGTAAATCCAACGAACTTCTTCATCAATTTCAGAGAGGAACAATTACGATTTTTTGAAAAGTGATTAAACATTTTAGAGAGTTTTCTTTTTCTACTTCATTTAGATCAACATCGAGAAGAGACTGGTTTTCACTTACTGTGAGAGAACTTAGGAGAACTGCTTATGCAACATAAACTATTGGACATGGTGATCTTTGTAATGTGGATCCCATGACAGATATTAATTGCTTTAGCAAAGCAGTAATGTAGATCGTTGAATAGCATAGTGAGATGTCTAAAGGACCAAGTTCTGGATTTATGGTTTCTGAAAAATCTTAAGATTCAAATCTTCTGTTATGACTTTTTCACTTTCACTCTCTTTTCAAACTTTTTTAATTGAACTCTTTAATATTTCTCATTTATCAAACTTAAATTTTATTTTCTTTTCATCTTTTAGTTTTTAATTTTTTATATTCTTTTCAAGGCCACTGAGATTTTCTTTTCTTTTCAAGGCTCTTTTTTCGCACTCTCCCCTTCTCTAACTTAAAATTGCCATTTAAGTATTAAGTCGCTTATCATGTCTATTCGTTGGAAGACAAATTTAATCTCTTTAGTTCATTCCTTGAGGGGTATTTTTTTTTTCGCTTAAGTAGCCATAGACAAATTGAGTTTTGATTATAATACCTTACTCCTCCTCCTCCTCCTCCTCTTCTTCTTTCTCTTTCTCTTCATTTCATTCAAATGAAAAGTTTGTTATATCAGAGAGAAAAAAAGAATTGAAAATTTTTTATGAAATTTCGAATAATTTATTAAATACACAGAACAATTTATGTTTAACACGTGATATAGAAATTAATTTATCTTTGGTAATTACCAACTTGTCCAAGCGTCTAAAACTTCTTTTCCCTTTGCCCAAAAACATAACACACAGAAACCAATGAAACTAATAAGCATTGAGCAACCGAATAAAAGTTCTTGTTGCAAAATAACATCAAAAAAAAAAATGTTCCAGGAACAGAGGAAAAAATATTACAAACTTTATCAACAACAAAATGGTTCCTTCTATTTGAATTTGTTCCTAAAATGTGTATTGAAAGTAAAGGGATTTTGAGAATAAATATACGGTGGGGTAAAAGAGCATTAATTCGGGTAATTGGCTTGAAATTAAAGAACATTTTTGAATGGTTAATGTAAAAGATAAATCGTTTTATAATATTGAGCATTCTGCATCAATCGAAACAAATGATAGAGTTATAGATCAGTTTCGTTCTTTTTCGAAATTACGATCTGCATGGTGTACACATAGTCAAACGACGGACATAGCACAGTGGGACAGAATATTTTCGTGCAAATGAATCTGTAACTTTTGATCGGTTGGAAGCTCTTTTGAAAATGCTTTCTAATTTTTTTTGTTGTGCTTTAGAAGCACCATGTAGATGGTCATTCTATCTGTACCAGATTTTCTATAACATGGGAAAGAGTTTGGTCTACTTTTTGTAGGACCAAGTTGGGTTTTTGGTTTTTTGTTTAATAATTTTAGTACGCACTTTTTTCTGGTCACTCATTTCGTCAGATTAACAATATATTCCTTCTTTTTATATTTAACATAATAATTGACATGTTTTACATAGGCAACTTGATCAGAAACGGAATGATATAATACTTGGGTTAAACGTTTTATGAATCTTTCGATCTCACTCCCTATATACACTGATAACAACAAACTGTTTTATATATAAAGCGAAATTTCATTTGTGCATAAATTGGGAGTCATAAAATTGACGTATAAAATTCATTGAATTCGGATTATAATTGTTATTGTGGAAGGTTTCCAATTTTACATAGATTTTGATATTATGTAATAAGATTTCTTCTTGGCATTCCAAACGGAATAAAACAATTAATATACCCTTTACCACGATGATATTCTTATGGGATCCAAACTCCTGAAGCTATAATGCTGTATAATGTTTATTATTTCAGCCGATCAAAAGTAACAGATTTATTTCCAATAAAAGTAATCAATTCTTCCCCATTTAGTTTCGTTAAACCGATTCCGAAGTGATGAAATTGTTATCGATTATACAGATCAGAACATGAATTCATCTATATATATGAAACTTTCTTCAATCCATTTGTGCTTAATATTTTTATATTTTTTCCAATTATCTATAGAGTTTCCATATAAAATATGCATTGTTTAAGCTGAACCATGATTTCGTTGTCTCCCCTACATACCCTGCATGCATCGTCATCATCTTTGCGATTAAGATGTTACTCAAGAGTGAAGCCTATCAGAATATTAATAACTTAACTGGGCCGACCCATAACGTAATTTTACCAACTGATTTAATATTCTACAGTGACCTCTATAAAGCTTTTGTCAACTCTTCAAACTTTGTTGCTGAAAACTTTGAACCATTGGATAATCCATCTTACATTTAGTAAATGTTTGCCTTTTTATCTAGGTCCTTTGCCACTTCATTTTCGACTACCCACACATGCTTAGATATCCGAGTAATGCGCACCTCTTTACTTGCAAGAGAGGTTTCTGAAGACGTATTTTGGGATTCTAATGATGTAGTTGTTCCTATTGGTTCAGACTTGTGGCATTTACCTTTGCACGGTGGACGACTAGAGCATTGAAAGTCGTATTCATCACATTCTTTGAGCCTTTTGCTATATCGTATTGTTGCATTTCCATTACAGTAATGTACACTTTGCTACTGAACCGAAAGTAGTTGATGGCATAACAATGCTTCTGTAGTCCCAGCTCTTCAATATATAGACCAACATAAGTCTTCATCGCCATTCCCTTAAAAAACTGCATCTTTAGGTTTCATATCATGTATAAAACTTTTCTGGATATTTCAATCTTCCTATCAAGAAATCGAGGATTTCCGTTTTGTGGCAATATTTCGTCCCTATAAAATCCTTCGCTGGCAAGGATCTTTAGGAAACTATGAATTGAGATACCTCATATATAAGAATAGAAGTATGTCTCTCTGTGGTGTACATCGGTACACTTTTTCCTGCATTTTTGGTAATTTTTACCTCAAAGGATTCATCTGTTCCTTAGCATATGGTCGACATAGTTTTCAATGCCACATTTAACTGAACTGGTCTAAGGATAAGATTTGAAAAAGCACACTCAATATGAAAGCATATATTCTGTCTTTGAATGACTTCTGTACACGATGTACGACTTCATGTCAGGAATGCTATTTAAATCTTAGACTTTATGTCATAAAGTCAACTTCAATCAGTATCGACTACTCTTTCCATTGCCTTAGTTTGATCTCTACTGTGGAGAGTTCTGTAATTTCATCTATAGTCCGATCTTCACTATAATTCGACACGTAATTTGTTTGATTTCCAAACAGAAATCAATCTAGATCTATAATTTTTAAAATGATTTTCTGATACGTATTTTAATTATAAGGATCAATAGTTAATCTGTATTACGAACTGAGATATGAACTATAGTTTAGCACATTATCTTATTATACACTTTACTCTTTATCTTAGATTTTGCCAATTAACCCACTGTCCTTCAGACAAAAGGCTAAAGCTGCAAAAAAAAAATCTTTAAATTTATGATGGTCATTAGAGAATGGAAAAGTGTTAATGGCACTTGCCACACAACTGTGTGGCAACAATATGGGCAAACATAGAAAAAAAACATCAACCAGAAAAACTAAAAAAATTTCAAACTCTTCTAATACAAACAAATGTTTATTTTTAGGAAAATAGAAAAAAAAATAGAAAATTGTAACAAAAAAAACAAATTTCTTGTTGTTATAAAAAATTGTTTTTTTTTGCTCTTTAGGGTTTTTAACTCTCTGGTCAGATGTGAGCATAAAAAACAACAAAAATAGCCACAGTTTATTTCAATTTGTTGTTTTCACTCTCTTCTTTACTCTCGATAATATATAATAATAGTTGTGATAAAATATATAATTTCTATATATTCTATATATATATATTAGTATACATATGTATGTGTGTTTGTATATAATACTTACTCAGCACGTATTGTTATCTCATGGCCTGTATTCACTGGAGTCTCAAGTTCACTTAATAACATTGTCTGTAAGCCACATGAAAATTGGAATTGCAATAGACCTTTTTGTAAAAATAATGCCATATAATGACCGCCCTTAGTGCCCTGTGCGGCAGCTAACATTATGAGACCATTTGTGGCACGTGTGCGTACTTTAAGTTGTACATGCATTGGTAATACTGTATCCAATGTATCATGATGTGGTATATCCTTATGGATACGATGTGATACATACGAATCACCCGAAAAGGCAGCATTCTTAATAATAATGGGAGTTTCACATAAAGCACCTTGACGATCAAAACGACAAACACACTGAAAGAGAAGATGAAAAATTGATTAAAAGTTAAATTAAGAATTAATAAAATTAATTGGATTTTGAACTAGAAATGAACAAGGATTGACTAAGAATTGAACTAGAACTAAACTAGAAGCTAAAGTAAATCTTAACTAGATGCTGAATTTAAAGCTGAATTGGTAGCTCAGCTAGAAGCTGAACTAGAAGTTGAATGAGAAGCTGAACTAGAAGCTGAACTAGAACATAACTGGAACTGAATTAGAACTGAACTAGAAGCTGAACTAAAAGCTAAACTAGAAGCTAAATTAGAAGCTGAACTAGAAGCTGAACTAGAACTGAACTAGAACATAACTAGAACTGAATTAGAACTGAACTAGAAGCTGAACTAAAAGCTAAACTAGAAGCTAAATTAGAAGCTGAACTAGAAGCTGAACTAGAACTGAACTAGAACATAACTGGAACTGAATTAGAACTGAACTAGAAGCTGAACTAGAAGCTGAACTAGAAGCTGAACTAGAACTGAACTAGAACATATCTAGAACTGAATTAGAACTGAACTAGAAGCTGAACTAGAACTGAACTAGAACATAACTAGAACTGAATTAGAACTGAACTAGAAGCTGAACTAGAACTGAACTAGAACATAACTAGAACTGAATTAGAACTGAACTAGAAGCTGAACTAGAAGCTGAACAAGAACTGAATTAGAACTTAACTAGAACTGAACTACAAATGAACTAGAATATGAAGTAAATTCTAAACTAGAAGGTGAACTAGAAACTGAACTATAAGATGAAGTAAAAGCTGTACCAAAAGCTGAATCTAGAAGTTGCACTAAAAACTGAACTAGAAGCTGAACTTATTTATTTCCGACCTTTTCTCGCAGTGTAACTTATTTATCATAATTTTTTGGTAAAAACAACCAAAGGTCGCATATGGCTTTATTGCAATCGCCATAAATTCAGTTTTATTTCAGTTTTTCTTTTCTTCTTTCACATTTTCATATTCGATACAATTTTTATTGGTTCTCTTCCTTTTTTCCTTTTTTCACCAAGTCCAGTTCACTGGTTCCTTTATGTTCAACTTAAAATTATAGAATTTATATTTTTTATATTCGACTGCATAAAATTGTTGTGCATATAAAAATGTTTTTTATTGCAGGAAAAAATCTATAAACTTTTTTTCATGTTTCTATTTGCTTCAATATTTTTTTATATTAAATAATAAAAAAAAGTACTCAAAAAAAAGAAATCGCCAAAACGTCGAAGGTTAATGAAAAATAAACTGCATTTAGAAAATTAAAATTTGTTGTTATTGGAATGTAAGATTTTTGCTGTGAATCAGTAAAGTGTTTTAGTGAAAGTTTGCTTTTTTTCGATATTAAAATCAATGTAAACAAAAAATTTTGATTAAATTAATTTGAACATGAAAGTGAAACAAAATTTTAATAAACTAAAAGTGGAAATATTTTTTGTTAAATAACTAAAACTATTAACATTGTTTTAAACTAAAAATAATTGATTTGTGGTGTATTCGAACAGAAAGTAAAAAAATGAAAAACATTTTTGAAGAAAATTCCAATAATTTTGCAGTGAAATATTTTTAGTTGTAAAATATTTATTTTATTTCATATAAATTTGATAAAAATTGTAGATGCTTCAGAGAAAAATAATAATAAATTATTTTTATTACTAAAATTAATCATACGCCTAAGTAAACAAAATTGTAAAAACTTAATATGTTTGAGGAACTCAAATTGGAGGGGAATTGAATATAACTAAGAGCTGAACTAGATATTCAGTTCTAGTTCATTTCTATTTCAGTCCCAGTTTAGTTCCAGTTCAGTTCTAGTGCAGTTCTAGTACAGTTCTAGTTCAGTTCTAGTTTAGTTCTAGTTCAGTCCCATTTTAGTTCCAGTTCAGTTCTAGTGCAGTTCTAGTACAGTTCTAGTTCAGTTCTAGTTTAGTTCTAGTTCAGTCCCATTTTAGTTCCAGTTCAATTCTAGTAAAGTTCGGGTTCAGTTTTAGTTCATTTCTAGTTCAGTTCTAGTGCAGTTCTAGTTCAGTTCTAGTTCAGTCCCAGTTTAGTTCCAGTTCAGTTCTAGTGCAGTTCTAGTACAGTTCTAGTTCAGTTCTAGTGCAGTTCTAGTTCAGTTCTAGTTCAGTCCCAGTTTAGTTCCAGTTCAGTTCTAGTGCAGTTTTAGTACAGTTCTAGTTCAATCCCAGTTTAGTTCCAGTTCAGTTCTAGATAAGTTCTAGATGAGTTTTAGTTCTTCTTCACCTCTTTAGGTTCTAGTTCAGATTTTAGTTGATATTCATTGTTCAGGTTGTAGTTTAGATTCCAGTTCAGATCCTTATTCAAATTTTAGTTCAGATTCTTGCTTTGATTCTTGTTCAGTTCTGGTTCAGATTCTTGTTTATATTCTATTTCCTATTCGATTTCACATTTTTGTTCAAATTCTAGTTCAGATTGCAATTCAAATTCTTGTTCCGATTCTAGCTCAGATTATTTTTCAGATTATTATTCATATTTTGGTTCAGATTCTTGTTAGGATTATAATTCAGATACAAGAGCAGATTCTAGTCCAATTTTTGGTTCAGATTTTAGTTCACATTCTAGTTCATATTCTTTTTCAGATTTCGGTTCAGATTCTGATTCGGATTCTAGTTTTAGTTTGCTTTTAATTCAGTTCATGCTAATTTCTAGTTCATTTCTAGTTTCGGTTCTTAGTTGACTTTAATTCAATTCCAGATCTCTATAATTATTTCCTCATTTTTTCTGACTCCTTCGTTTTATGCAAATTAAAAGACAGGGCAACCTTAGAATGAGTTATTCTACTGAATGTTTTTTAACTTTTAATTAAAACTGTCATATTAGCAGCGCTGTTGTCCTTATAGGCATGACAACATATCCTTCTCCCTCCTTCCAAAAAAAAAAAGAAAACTTTTGTACTTCTTTTAGGCAAAAATATTTTTTTGTTTCAGCAAAATTCATTTATAATCCTCAAAAGTGTTAAAAAATGCATACGCAACTAAAAAAAAGCATTTTTGTTGATATTTTAACTTTTAAAAACTGAATATTTAGTGAGAAACTGCTAAAACAGGAAAAAAAGCGCTACAAAAACCATTTTTTTTTCATTTATGAAAAAAAAAACAAAAATTAAATTCTCCAAAGAGTTGGAAAAACAACGACGACGATTTTGACAGAAATATTAAAACTGAGAGGGGAAAATTGTTATTTCAATTGGGGCGATAAAATTCATAATGTGAAGAAATGTTAGAGTTTGGATTTGAATTTTAACATTAGGAAGGATTAAGTGATTAAGGCTGGATGTCATTTTATATATAATTATTCCCAGTAATATAATTTTTCATATGCGATTAATTTCAGGAAAATATCTCTGAAACTGTAAAAGTTATATATTGAAAATTTTTGTAATTAATATTAATCATACGCTCTAGGTCAAAGTTTTGGAAAATTTTGAATTTTGGGTTTTTTTAATACATTTTCTTTCATGTTTTTAAAATTAATTTAAAGTAAATTAAATTGTAGTCTTTATTTCTAAAATTTGCGTGCTTTAGTTAGGTCTTCTGTATTTTGATTAACATGTTTCTGTACAGTCCACTGTGGGTCTGAATAAAGTATTTTTGATAACAATTCGAAAACGTTTGTTTTAATAATTGGACGTGTATAAAATTTTGTATGATCATAACTGACAAATGTGATGTTCTATATTAGAAAGATGAACTTAACATCCCAACCAGGAACGAAACTATGGAGGCTTTACTTTTTTATTTCCAGTATTAATGATTTTCTGAACTTCCCTAAGTTTCAGCATTCAAAGCTTCCTGGAGATCCTCTATAATCCAATTTTTTGCTATATTTGCATAAAATTTTAGGATCCACAATTTCGGTTTGATTCCAAAATTTGATTTTGTACCCACTGTTTTTTCTTCAAACGTGTGTAGACAATGTTTGATATTCCATGGTATTTTTTAACTGAGCACGTATGTGTTTTTGTTGTTGTGTACTTCAACACTCACAAGTAATTAAACTGTCTGTCTTTTTTTTATACACCTACAAACACACACATACCACGCATTTTGCACCTAAGCAAAGTAAGCTAGAGTATATATATATGTGTGTGTGTGTGTTGTGTGAATAAATCAGCACATTTTTTTGTGATTTAATCCTTTTGGTATTTTTCAGGTGTTTTTTTTATATGCGTGTGAGTAATTTACTAACACTGCTGTATATACATACATATATATTTTTTGTGTTTATGTAGGGAATATTAAAAACTTTGAAGTGTGTTAGTTGAATTGTTGTTAGAAAAACCATAAATCTTTGTGGAAATAGAAGTAGAATTAGAAAAAAAAGAACAAGAATGCATTTCCACTTGAAGGCTTTTTTCCCTTCAACTCCAACTCTTTCACATTAAAGTAACTTAAAAGTGCACATAACAATGAGTTCAGGGGATAAACCAAAAAAAAAGGAAGTTAAATATTTTTATAGCAAAAAGCCAATAAACCTTAAAATAACTTTAAGATTATGAGGGCAAAAACGTAAAAAGGAATCTAGAATCTTTTCACATGTTAACAAGTTTTTGAATAACTTGTATGTAACTTGGTAATAAGTTAGATTTTTTACTTAATACACTGAAGCTTTAAGGAAAGGTACTCATCAAATAGCTCAGCAGGATAGCAATATTTTAACATGTTTTTCATTTCACCATCACTTTCACATGTTAAGGCTTTAAAGACTTCTATGTACTTTAAAGTAAAAGCAATAGAGGGAAAATAACGATACTTGGAGACACATAAGGACAATGCCCTTTTAAGCTCTTCATATTGGAGGATTCTTGATCTCTCCCAAAAAAGTGAGATGGCAACAATTTGATTGCTTTCTCGCTTGCTTTTTTGAGAGCATTTAATTTAAGCATTTTTTTCCTTTCCATTACATCTCTTGAGAGCAAATTGCTTTCACGAGGCATCTTCATCTTGTGTGGTTTACTGCAGTTGTTTTCTAAATACTGCAGTATCCGTTGTCTCCGGTTATTTTTTGGCTGGTTACGGCTTCATAAACCGATTAGAATTCCATCCAGGCGACATTCCGGTTGTTCTCCGATAGTATGGCTGATCTATTTCCATTTTCCATTATTATGGATAATTCGTTATTAATATTCCAGAGATCTATGTTGTTGATGTTATAAGGACAAAATATTCTGCATATACTTCTGAGACACTTGTTGATGTAAACCTGGTGTTTTTGCGTGATCGTCTTCGATACTAACCAGGTTTCACTTCCGTACATGCGCGTTGGATATTATGGATATTTGTAGCATCTTCATATTTATTGTAGTCATCCAAATACTACTCCCGCTTTATTAAGCCTGTTGTTTACGTCTGTATCGCCATTTGTATTTGCTATAGTACCCAGATAGCAGAAGCCTTCTTTTTCAACTAGTGAATCTTACAATATGATCTGTTCTTAAGTTGTGAATTGTCATTGTTTTGGTTTTCTTCACATTTCTTTAAGGGCAACATAATGCACTTGTTTTAGTCTTCTAATTTTGCTTGCATGTTGAGCATCTTGTGTGAAAAATCATCCAAATCCTCTAGTTGTTGTGAGAGACACCATGTGATTCCTTCCTGTCGGCACAGCACAGTATATCATCGAAAACAGTGGTGAATAGGGCGTATCCTTATGTTACTTTAACATTGATATGATATGGTTTGCTGACATTGTCATTATGCGAGTTTAGCGTCCTCGTAAATAGCTCTGATGATTCGTATAATCTTCTGTGGCACTTATTTTCCTCTCAATGCTTTCCATATGGAATAGGCCGAAATCTATACAGTAGAATTTCGTTTAGAAGTCTTCCTTGTATGATAATTGCGAACATCTGTTATATGGTGTAAAGAGGAGTTATTCCTCTTCAGTTGTTAAAACAATTTAAGCATTAAAAGGTGCAAATCGAAAGGACCTACAAAGACCTTTGTCGAAGAGAAAATGATCCTGCCATTCGTTTACAATTACTTTTCTTATTAACTCAGTTGCTTTTATACAATGGGTTGCTCTTCCAAATCAAGAGATATGAGAATGAATTAACTGTGTTCCTTGAGAGAGCATTTTTAATCTCAGCATTTGGAAACTTAAACCCAGAAGGAAAAAATTAAATATTTCTTAGTTATTTAAAATACGAAGCAGTTATTTTAAAGAAAAAGATACTATTTTATTATTGATCATTTTTCTATCTCTTTTAAAAAAGGCCTTCACATTTAAAGTCTTCTCACATTTTCCCTTTTCGAAATGTGAACAAACATTTGTTAAATGTCATTATATACTTGTAGTTAAATGAATGCATTTATTATTCATCCATTCATCTTTGGAACATTATGAGTTTATTTTTTATGAAAGTTAATAAACATAAAAGTTGAAGTTTAATTAAAGTATCTTAACATATAAACATTTATTTTATTTTATTTTAAACACCCCCCTAATGATTTTAGAAAGGCCAATAAATAATAATTGGAATGAGTGCAATATTAACATGGTTGATTTTAATAAGAGTATGGTAACCCTATGCAAAAAGCGTCACTAATAAAGCTTTTCCAAGCAGACCAAACAACGTTGAACCAAAAATCTAGGACTCAATGGAAAAGTTCAGTATTCGGTGTGAAGGGAATGAAATAGATGAAACCAAGTCAGAGATTTTAACAACAAGGTTTATACTGTAGAGCAGGAGGAGCTTCGTTTTTAAAGGGAATGTAGTGAAGTGAATCCAGGTCGAAATATTTGCGATCTATAATACCATACGTGGTAGCATTGGAATATTTGCCGACAGTCAAACAGCACTTGTGACATAGCGCATATGACAATTAATGATACAATTTCGTTTGTCTGTTGGATGCACTTGGGAAAGATTTGGAAAGTGTTATATAAAATAGACTTCTTCCAGCAGCAGAAAGATACAAGGGAATCCTGCAGAGACATTGTAAATTCTGAAAAGCAAGTTGCAACAACCCGATATTGGGAATACTACACGAGGGATGGTATATAAGAGAAGATATTAAAAATGCACATAATTGTGCAGAATTAAAACAAAAAATGTTGGATCTCTGAAATCTTTAAGTTCCGAATTATTTGTATAGAATATTGTGATATTATACGGATGATGGAAGACAGTGCCTTAGTACGTTAGTGTTAGCAATTTAAAGTCCAATATGAAATAGGCATGTAAAAGGGCTTCGCTAGTAAAAAGTGCATTCAACTGAATCATGCCTGTAAACTGAGAAAAAGCAGCTATTTGGGTGCTTGTTATAAAGCGTGAATTACGTAAAAATATGTTATCATTATTTTGACAGTGTTGTTTAAGGTTACGTTGCGGTTATAGAAAGATATTACTGGAAGCTGTATGTCTAATTAATCGTATAATATCACTGGATATGGCTGTGGACAAGGTATGTAAGATATAGGTTGATAAGAAGAGAAATCCAGAAGATAATTAAAAGGAAATGAAGCTAAGTGAGGGAAACCAAAAAAAAAAAGCGGACTGGCATCGGAGTTGTTAAAGCTACCAACCCCCCCCCCCCCCCAAAAAAAAAAAAAAAAAAAAGTGAACCTATCGATATTTACAAGATATAAAAATGTGGATCGAACGAGAAGTTAATTACTATCTAACAAGTAGTATTCGAAAACACTTGTCTTAAGGATTTAAGACGTGATCTCGATAATATAATCGGTGTGTCAATTGTCCCCAATAACATAGTAAACAAAATGTTAATCGTCACGTAAATGAACTTATTACTGACAGTGGAAGAAAAGAGATGGAAGGAGGAAAAAAAGATAGCTTATTTGGGAGTAAAAAGGTAATTGAAAACAAGCACCGCGAAGTAAGACTTAACGGCAGTGTCAAGGAGCATATGTGTTGTCGAACATGGAGGAGATTTAATCGGAACCTTTGATATCTTTTTACTTACGCTGTACTAAAAAAGACTATTTAATTGAAGAAACTATTGCTAAAATACAGTCCAATTAATTGTTTAGAATTTCGTCATTTTATAGACTTGAGACCAGCCTATTTTATAATCTAGATTATCCTAGACTAAATTGATTACATTTTAGTCTTATTGATAAGATTATAGTTTTATTAGTACACTATGCTATAGACTATTCAATAAACTAAAATGTTGTGTCTTTCAAAGACTACAATGGTGCCCATTTAATAGACAAGACTAATATCTATATTATTTCTTTTATAGATTATCCAGCACCATAATTTATAAACAAAACTGCCGTTTAATTGACTTTATTATAGCTTATGTGACAGACTTAATTATATCTAAATTAGTAGACTACACAGTAGACCATTTAAAAGATCTGGTTGTTGTCTATTTAAAAGGACCATACTAGTGTTTATTTAATAGGATACACTGTACCAAATAAGGTAGTAAATATAACGAAAAAGGGTGTAGAATTGAGGAAAAGTAGGTTTAACATTAGTCAACGAAACCTTTGTTCATTATAATGAAAATTTTCGTAAATTTTTAGTAAATTCTTTAAATTGACGAAAAATTTTCAATATGACTATTTGAATTCGTTAATAAAAATGAGGTAAATTTGAATAAATATCATTCAATTTGAATAGTACATTAATCAAATTAACAAATAAATTCTTTATATTGATGAATATTTAATATTTTACCACATTTAAGTTAAATTTACGAAATTTTTGTTGAATTGAGGAAAGATTTACGTTGAATTGTTGCAATAAATTAATAATTAAAGTATTAAGGACCAAGGGAAACAGTATTCCCCATACAAAGTAAATTTTGATTAAATAATATCTTAAGAACCTAAATTTTGTCCCAATGAAAATGTTTACTGGATAAAATGTAAGAAGGCTAGAATTAGGGGAGAATTAGCTCCCCAATTACATTTTTTAATATATGTCCATTGGTGATTTGTGAAATTTCCTTCCAGATCAAGGACTGAAGAGAATTTTTCGGCAGCAGAGCGCCCGGGGTAAAAGCCAGTTTTAGATAATAATAATTAAATTGTGCAAAATAAGTAATAGACAACTGAAAAAAAGTGCAACGGGAAGGACGGTGGTGTGCCGACCGAAAAGTTACTTCCATGTTTGTAGATCAGCTGATCATTTAGTTGTATTTTCATGAATTTATGCAAAATGTTTTCTTAATTTCAATCATTTTAATTAAAATGTTCTAGAAAATATTTTTCCTCTTTTGATTTCTGTATTCAGTTAACATTATTTGACGAAAAAAATAGTTAAATCAGCAAATATTTTATTCAAATCAACTTCATTTTAGCATGAAGATTGAAAAAAATTATGTCTTATTTTACTTACGATGTGTTATTGCCGTTTTTTACTAAAAATCTGTTGATATAAAATATTTTCGTTAATTATTTAACGAAATTTTTCTCAATTTAACATTTTTTACTAAAATGTTTTTTGATTACATTTTTAAGGAAAATTCTTCAATTTGAAGAAAAATTATGTTAAGTAGAATAATGATCTGTTTATTTCTCGTAATTACGAAAATTCTTCGTTAGTAATACCTACGTCATTTGGTTCAGTGTAGACTTGAATCTCTTAAGATTTAACTGTGTATTAAATAAACTTTACTATACTTTATATAGTAAAGTATACTATTTAATTAACTAATTCCTAATACTAGATAACAACAATATTAATTAATACTTGCAAAAGTATCTTAACCCTCAATATATCTCTGGAGCATTTAGGTCATTGAAAAATTTTGTAACCAATAAAAATAATAAATTAAAACTGTTACCCGGTATTTAGTCAAATAAATGATGTTTGTCAGTATATAACAATACAGTTACTCACTCAGCCAACAGCCAAATTATAACCAAAAATATTTTCAGGCAAAACCACTCAGCCAAACCCTAAAAACATTTAGTCATCGCCACCAAAACATTTTGTCAAGAATTTATGTCGTTGCTGATAGTGATTATAATGATAGCAATTGTTTTTTGACGGTTTGGTTATTATTAGAATACACTGAGGATAATGGGAATATGTCAGATTTTCTAAGACTTAAAAAATCTTCTTATAATTCGATATCAATTGATTTTGGACTTCATTCTAAACAATAGAATATGACCTTAATTAATAGTTTTTTCTTTTATGGATTGTTATATTTCATCCCCTATTTAAATGAATTGTAGTGTAACAATATGTTACTCATGATATATAAGCTGGTATCTGAATAGATATAAATGCTAAGATATTGTATGTGTGTGTGTATGTGTTTTTTATTCAACGTCATCGTATCTTTTGCTAAATGATTATGTCTCTTACATGAGCATTAATATCTATACATATATTTATATCTGTATGTATGTATGTATGTATGTATGTATGTATGTATGTATGTATGTATGTATGTATAATGTATGAAGCAGCATTCATAGAACATGTGTTGGTATTTGTAGCATGGTTGTATGGTTGTCTGTGTGTGTTCATGAGAGTGTGTTGTAGTATATGTGTAATCATTCCTCTTAACCACACTTTTGCTATTAACTATTATTCCCTAAAGACTTAACTATAAGCAATGATGCTATTTTTAGTTGCTTTTGGCTGAAAAATTATTTTGCTCATATTTTTTCTTGTTTATTTTTTCCACTTTCAAAAAGCTGCTGCTGTACACATTAAAGTTTTGTTTATACATATGTGTGAGTGTGTGTTTGTGCAAAGCATTATAGCTGCTTAATTTCAGCCATTTTTTTTCGTTGCAATTTTTAGTTGCATATTAAACTTGGCTTATTGCCACATTACAAACACCTTGTATTATATTTCGATGTTTAATGATTCTCCATAAAGCTTCTACTCACACATGCATATGTATATATGTTAGCTAAATCGCAAATGTATGTGTGATGGTTTTTTTGTACTTATTTGCATTTAGATGATGAATATGCAAGTTATGGTTCATATTTTTAATTTCTCATTTAACACTCTTCGATATTTTTAAAATCCTGAAGATTTGTAATTTTTGTGGAATTTGTAATCGTCTCATTTTAAGTTTAATGCCTCTTAGTCATTAAAAAGCTCAGATGGCATAGAAGATAGTATGCTCAAAAGACTATAAGTTAGACTATCAAAAAGGGTAAACTATTAAATAGACAAGTTGGTCAGTTTGGAGAGTCGTCATAATCCTATCTGAATAGAAAGCTCCCAAATCTTCCATTGCCAGTCAAAACCAGCACTAGATGGTAAATAATTTTCATTTTGCAATTTTATATCTGGTCCATCGACCTTGTGGTAAGCTTTGCCGCCTTAGCTACCAGTCCGCTATAGTTAAGGTTCGCTCATTGAACTTCCTTTTCTTCTGTATTCTGTATTTGTCTTCTTCATCATCCTATACATCTTGTATGCAATCAGATTCAATGGGATAATACCAGCAATCACACATACAGTGTCTAATGATACCTTCTTACAGCCTCAGTATATCGCTTAACCGGTGTTGCCGAGATAAAGATAACACATTTTTACGTGATTCGCTCGTAATAATATTATTTTAACGAAAAATATAACTGACATTGTCTCTCTGGAAATCAGTAAACGTCTGCTCTGCCTTGGTCCACTGATGTTAGGCACGATACTACATGCATATTACAAATGGTCCTTAAAATTAATTTTATTATCTGTCTTTCTTATCTAATGCCCATTTTCTCCCTTCTCTTTCCATTGCTTAATAATACTGCCCATGGAAGTGTTGCTATCTTCGGCGTCATAAGGAGTTCCTAGCAGATCCAGTTATTTGGTAAATTCTGCTAGAAATATCTGTTAATCAAAATTTTTATGCGCCTCTTCTGTTGCATGGAAAACTCCTCCTCCTATGATTTGACGGCGATGGTTTTCCTTATCTCACTTAAAATATAATATCCTGATTGTTGCTATGGGTGTAGTGCTCACTAACGGATCATTGAAGTTCCTTTGCAAGTATTGGGCTCGTTAATCACGACAGTGCTTGTGTCTTATTTTTGGAATGTTCAAACATTCATAATATTCCCAAGGACGTGGTTCATCCAAATGGGGTTGGTGGTTTTCTCGCCTCATTATGACATTTCGATCTGTCAACATTCTTTCAGTCATATTTCCATATTCCAGACATATAAAGCATCGTATTAATGCAGATGGTTATTGCACGCGGCATATTATGCAATTTTGCCCACTTCCAATATCTTCTGAACAATAACTTCCTGATCTATGACTTCTCCACTGTATGCCTTCTGAATGCTCCTAACAGCATTCTCCTCTAGTATACTGCAGATATCCATTGCGGTTGTCACTCCGTCAAGTTAGTGAGACCAACATTGTCCATATTTCTGCTTTGCCTTTTAAAGTCTGTCCGATTACATTTTTGAATCTCCCCATCTGACATCTGCTGGAAATGTCGTTTTCCAGTAATACCTCTGCGTTCTGCTGATTTTCTGGACGTTAACTCCAAAAACTTTCAGTGATGAGTCAGTCTTTATTTTTCGGACAATATCAGCGCATGATAACACTCCCCAATAGCAGCGATTAAAGCGTTTGTCCCAGCTTTCTCCTTTGAAGACTTTTTGCGCACGATTTTTTCCCACTCTTCCAGTGGTTTAGAACTACAAGATATCTTTAAGACATCTTATCTTCTCTCCTCCAAATACATAACATCCTTTCTTCTATCCAATTCGGTAATTTCTTTCACCTCTAATCTAATTGATTGTCACATTATAAGTCACTTTTATCCTACAGACTTGCTCTTCAATACTGTAGTACAAATTGGATTAACAAGTTTTCTAAGAGTCCAAGCAGGTCTCTCAAATAATAAATAAAAAATATATCAAATAGGAAATATAATCCAGCTTATCCAACGGACTATAATGTAATCAATCTAATGAATTATTAACTAAATTATAAGTTTTTTCCTTTGAAGATTTAATCCTTATTTAAATTGACATTTTCATTTCCTTCTAACTAAATTATTTTATTAACTTTAATTCAAATGAATCTTCTTTAAGTTAAACTAAAAGAAAAGCAGAAACTATCACAATTCTCCCATTAATTTATCGTATTGAAATTTATTACATTTTGTGTTCTTTCAAAAAAAGTCCTTTAAAGTAGAAAATCTCTTAAGAAATTGCTATTTTTGCTACTTAAAGTAAATTATATTTCCCTCCACTTAAGAAACATCATTACTATCATAATCATCTGTGTCATCATGATCATCATTATTATCATTATGTTTTCTTTTATTTTATTATTTACATGTTAGTTTTTTTCGTTAGTTAAGTACATCATTAGTCTGTTGTTTTAGTCCTTGTTTCCTTTATCCTTTTTCTCTGTCATTTTTATGTTACTTTATTACTGTGTCACTTTTGTGAGGCAACAACTGAGTCATTGAAGCAGACTACGCAATATTTCTAGAGTGAACGCATAGAGAAGTATTTTTTACTTTAAGAAAAAAAGGATATTATCCTTACGCATTTTGTTTTCCTGTGAAGCTATATCTCTTGCATTAATCATATTTATTTGAAGTATGAAAATGTTCTTAAAAGGAGATTTAAGGTGAAATGGACAACAATTGAGTCTGATATATGGACTACATTGTAGACAGTATTCTAGTCTGTAAAAGCACTATTATATGACTCAGCCCTTCGTAAGATCGACTTTTATTATTTTTCCGATCCTCAACTGGTTAACTGATGAGAATTAGGCACTTGGGGGAAGTGTGAACTGTCTTTCATGGGCATCTGATAACTTGAAAAATGGAAACGTGGTTTTATTGAAGAACACACTTTTATGTGATTCGCTCGTAATAATATTCTCTAAAATAGGTGCTCCGTAAAATATAACTGACATTGTCACTCTGGAAATAAGTAAATGTCTGCTCTGCCTATGTCCACTGATGTTATGCATGATCCTACATGCATATTACTTAATTTTATCTCTTCTCCTTCGATTGCTAAATAATACCGGCCATGGAAGTGCTGCTATCTCCGGCGTCAATCAGTAGTGTGGTTTTCTTTTTTTCGGATTGTAGTTTTCTGGGCATTGACGCATCGCATCCATATACTTATGATCCAGTTAGTTGGTAAATTATGCTAGAAATATCTGTTTATCAAAATTTTTATGCGCCTCTTCTGTTGCATGGAAAACTCTCCTATGATATGACTTATCCTCCTTATCTCACTATAGGTGTAGTGCTCACTAACGGATCATTGAAGTTCCTTTGCAAGTATTGGACTCGGTAATCACGACAGATCTAGTATCTTCTTTTTAGACTTTTATTATTTTTCCGATCCTCAACTGGTTAACTGATGAGAATTAGGCACTTGGGGGAAGCGTGACCTGCCTTCCTCATGGGGGTGTATTGGGCATCTGATAACTCGAAAAATGGAAACGTGGTTTTATTGAAGAATTCAACAACCAGATGTTTTTCAATTTTCTGAGTGGAAATAATATTCAGTAATCCGATATTGCAGCAATTCATAGAGCGATCAATTGGCTAATGTATTAATGGATCTTTTTTCAAATTAATTTAGTTGCCAATATGAGGTGAAAACTATTCCTCATAGGATGCGTTTCTTTGGTTGCAGTTTGCTGCATCCTTTGACGGATTTTACCACTGCTGATATGTGAAATATATGCGGTTTTATACGAAATTATAGATTGTTTTGCAACGTGATTGCTTCCGATTTCTCACAATTGGGTGTCACTTATTCTTTTCTCTACCACCCTAACTTGACTTTAGTCTAATCTATTCCTTTCTATCTTTCTTTCGATCCCTTAAACCTAAATATTTGTTTAGTGTTAATCACTTGTGATGAACTTTTGAAATCTTTTTCGGAAATCCTTCCATTAACGTTTTTATAGGTTCTACAAAAGAAAATATGCTTTCTATCACTTTGCACGAACAGGTAGTTAATCTCTGTAAAAAAACTACCATACTTTTGTTCTCTTCATTTCTCTTTTAACAAGAGCACAATATCATTCCATTGGACTTAGCTGAGAGCAGTTTGGAGGACTTGCTTCTCTTAGTACAAATACTACATTTGTTCTTGTACCACTCAAGGGCACATTACGAAGTCTTATCATATTGGAAGCAGACTTTTTGTAAACATTCCTTAATGCAAGTTTCGTTATTTATAGAGCCCGTTGTAACAAATGATTGACCTTTTTGCACCAACTGCATTTGCTTGCTCTAGCGAGAACTTTCTGAAAATTTTGACTGCTTTTGGGTACTAAACTTTTCTTCAACATGCCCTCGTGCATTGGTAACATAAAATTTTTAAAGTTGCAAAACATCTGCCGGAAACACACGATTCGGCATTTATTATGTGGCAAGAATATTTTTTTTTAGAAAATTTCCGTGCTCCTCGGGTCCTTTAAATTTTTAGCAGCTAAATTTTTTGAGTCTTGTATGTTTTAAAATTTCCATTTGCTTTAACTTTTCATAACAAATATCACTTTCATACCAATGAGAACTGAGCTAAACGGTCTGCCTCCCTATAAGCCAACCTAAGTATAAGCTCAAAACCGTCTTCCGGAAAGGTGAGTGATATGGGAGTTATATAAAAATATGGACCGATATTAATCAAATTGATAACATATAAAAATTTTCTAGTGCCAAATTGCAACAACATTTGTTCATATTAAAAAGTTTTTTAAGATATAAACCATATTCCGGGAAGTGGACTTACATGGGACCAAGGTCAAATAAAGACCCAAGCACAATCTTCTTCCTTTGGTTTTGTTATTGTATTAAAGTAAATGTAAATGACAATTTACAGTAACTGATCTTAAAATTGCGACCCATATCAGACACAGATTTTGGGGTCCATCAAAATGTCGTATATTTCCGCTTTTAACTCTTTTTCTACCGATACAATTTTGATGATTTTTTTGGCACGATATTGAAGTATATATAACTGTATATTTTAGTTCAATTTTTCTTTAAATCCCTTAACGTTTTGTTGAAAATTTTATGAAATTTCTTTTTCGGAATTTTGAGGTTGTCTCAGATATCGGTGTATACATTTTTTGCAATGATATAGTTAGTTTTAAAAAGGAAATTGCTTAGGACAATGATAAATAATGTGATCGAATTATTCTGGACCGGATGTGTTGGGAGATCTTTTGAAAATGCTTTCTATTTTTCACCTTTAGAAACATCTGGAGGAGCATTCCTTTTACCTGAAACAGGTTTTCTATTAACGGACAATTGCTGCTGGTGCTGTTTAATAAAATTGGCCAAACTTTTGTAAAACCAAGTTGGGTTTTGTTGAAAATATTTATCCGTTAAATATAATAACTGATGAATGCAAGGACTTGATAAAAATATACTTGAATTTAAAGTTTTGATGAAAAATGTCTATTAACAATTTTTCGACCTCACTCCTTAGCTCAGATTATATTTGTTTACAATGGATTAAATTATAATAAAAACTATAGCAAAAATCATTTTTTATTTCTTGTGCTAATCTCTAATTCATGTCCACTGTTTTCCTCAATCCTGCTGCTTTCTTCAAAAAATTCCTTTACACCGTTTTCTTAGGAAAAAAAAACATTTAACTGAAAATAAAACTTCTTTTCATTTTAATGCTTTTTCGTAATTTATGCGTTTATTCATCCCATATTTTGTTTTTTTTACCTTTTTCTTGCAAATTTTTTTTCGTTTTCGTTTGCTAACAAGTTTTATTTTAGCTCTTTTTTCCTTTTATTTTCTTTCATTATGATTATCATTATGAAATTACTAAAAGTTTGTATTATAAGATTTAAGACTTTTAATATATTTTCGTTCTTCATTTAGTACATTCTGCTATTTTTGTTGGTGTTTTTTTTGGGGGTGCGGGGTGTAGAAGAAAAGTTTTAGTTTTAAGCACAAAAGTTGTCATAATTTTATAAATGATTTTCAAGTTAATGAACTGTTACACACCAACCAATTCATGAGACATTTTTTACACTCGCTAACAAAAGCTTTCAAACACTACCTTCACCCAAACACATTTCTATACATTTCGAATATAAAGTGAGAAGTAGTAAAACAAAAAGAGGAAGAATTTATTATGCATTAAAATTAAAATTGAAATTTGTTCTGAAGAACCAAAAAAAAAAACTTGAAACTGAAGAATAAAAAACCAGCAATATTTGGCTGTGCCGAAACTTCAATACCCTCCACCACAAATGAGTGTGAAGTATATTTGTTATGTTTCGTACTTTTCGCACTCCCAAACGTGTATGGTATATAACAGTTCTTCACAAGAACTGTAAATTAGTTATATATTTTAGTTATTTGTTTTGCTACTGAACCGATTTTGTTAATATTTGGAATGTTAATGAAGTATATATAACTTCATATTAAGGGAAAAATAATTCTAATTTCACAATTTATTGACAATTTTACGAAAGTTCTTCGCTTGAACTTAGATCTATATCTTTTAATTTACTGAACCGATTTTGCTGGTTTCCCAGGACTGTAATAATTATTCAGCCAATATTTCACTGAGTTCTATCAATTATTGTCATTGTAAGAATATATATAGATAATGGGATCTGATATGATTCCTTCTTAATGCTACACATGGAATGACAAAGTAATACATCCTTTTCACCATTTGTGTTGGTGAAGGGTATAAAAAGAAATGTGAAAAAATCGCCTGAAATGAAACATTTTATCGTCCTCCTAGAGGAGGAAGTAATTTTGTTTAAATATTTAAGTTTTCTTTCGTTCTTTCTTTTTTTAACAATAGAAACGAAATTAATCTCAGTGTATAGAAACTAAAGAAAGAAGAGTTTCTTTCTCTTTAGTTTTTCGCATAAAAAATTCTTAGTAAATTATAAAAAGAGTTTTCAAAATGGAACTTTAATTATAAAAAGAGGAAATAGTTTTAAAGTTAATTTTCTTTTGTCAGGTAATTGAAGGTGTAAAACAATTTTGAGATTTAAATATTTTTGAATAAAAAATTTTACATTATTTTTGGTTAATTTCACAAAATATAATTAAAATCTTTAATATTAATTACATTTTATTTGTTGTTGTTGTTTACAAATTGTATGTTTTTATTGTTATCAGTATCACAATAGTTAGTTTTATACAAAATATAATTAATATTTAAATATATTTGTTTAATAATAACAAATTATTTTAATTAAAAACAAAATTTTATCTAATTTCTCCAAAAACACTATTATTGTGGATATTTAGTTGTGATTATCCTGCTAAAGGCTTAATAGAAAATTTAGTCCTGTAGAAGAATACAATTTCAGCGCAAAAATAAATAAAATAAATAAAAAATAAATAAAAAATAAATAATAAATAACTAAATAAATAGTTTTATTTTTATAACACTAAAAAGGAGCCTTATATGGAAGCTATGGCTATATATGGACTGAGATAGTCCAGATTAATAATTTGTATAAAATACAAAAATAATTGTGTCGAATTTCAATAGATTTTTTTATTTGACAGTTTTACAAGCTCAAAACCGTTTTCCGGAAAGAGGACTGAAATAGGAGTTGTATCAAAATATGGACCGATATTAGTAAAATTGATAAAATATATTTAAGACAGTCAGGAATTTAATAGTGCCAAATTGCAACAACAGTTGTTCATATTTAAAAGTTTTTTAAGATATAAACTATATTCCGACAAGGCGCCTTATATGGGACCAAGGTCAAAGAATGACCCAAGCACAATCTTCTTCCTTTGACTTTGTTATTGTATTAAAATAAATGTAAATGACAAATTACAGTAACTGATCTTAAAAATTGCCACCCATATCAGACATAGATTTTGGGGTCTATCAAAATGTCGTATATTTCCGCTTTTAACTCTTTTTCTATTGATACAATTTTAATGATTTTTTGGCACGATATTGAAGTATATATAACTGTATATTATAGTTCAATTTTTGTTTAAATCCATTTACATTTTGTTGAAAAATTTATGAAATTTCTTTTCCGGAATTTTGAGGTTGTCTCAGATATCGGTGTACACATTTTTTGCTAATGACCCGATATAGTTAGTTTTAAATAGGAAATGACTTAGGACAATGACAAATAATGCGGCTGAATTATTCTGGGCAGACAGAAACAGCTAAATTGACAACAGATTTTGATTTGATGCAAGAATATATATATATATATATTTACATTATGAGGTCTGAGATGATTCCTTCTAGGTGTTACACCAAATGACAAAGTTTATTCCTCACTCTTTATCACACACACACGCACATACATGATGTTACATTAACAATTTAGAAGTGTCCAGTTTTAAATATGCAAACAAACAGATGAATTGCCGGTCTTCTTTAAATCCATTTTAAGGGATCTTTCAACCCCTCCTCCCCTTTTAAATTCCAGTGTTATTAGCAAATAATTTATTTAAGACTATAAAACTCCCTCTTGAAATAAAATTTCTGTGAAATTATTTGTATTCAGTTTTACTTTATTTACTTTAATGTTGGCTGTTCCAGTTCGTACCCTCGAGAGTTTTAATTTCATTCACTGTTGACCCCTTAAATATAATTTAATTACAATAATTTAAATAAATTATTTCACTGGTCGTTATTTTTTTTTCGAATGTCGTCATTATTATATTCATTTCCTAAATCCTAGATTTAGTTTGTAAAACAATTCACATTTATAATGTGGATGAGAAGAGTACAATGGGGCGAAAATGAAAGTGTAAGGAAAAAAATTCTGAGCGACTAGTTTACATACATTAGTTTAGAAGCATTAGATATTTATTAAGTTGTCCGGTACTTTGAAATGTATCCATAATCTTTTAAAAGAATTTTTACTCCTTTGAAGTCTGCTCTTGTCATTAAACAGCTTTTACTCGATCCTTTCGAATGTGAGCTTTTTGTAAGGTAATAATCTCGATTTACCAGATATCCGATTGAGATCCTTTATAGTTCTTTTCTTGGGTGGGACCCTTCCTCTACACCTATAATCTGTCGCTCCTCTGTTATCGTTATAACAGATCTTAATCGATTGAAAATTACACATTTATTTTCAAAGCTTTTCAATTCTGTCCCACTGTGTCATCTATAAATTGTTAAACAATAATTAGTTTTTTTTCGGGAATTTTATTTTACTCTGGCTGCATGAGATTATATTTTTATTGTCGTTGTAGTTGAGCATTTTTTTTTTGCGGAAATCCTTGCTGTACAAATCCAACTGTATAATTATATTTATTTTATAGTCATTTATTCACATAACGATAAATTCGTGAATTACTACATGGAACAACATCATTTCAGATTTGTTATTGGTTTGTAATTAAAAGGGATTAACTTTTATAATTGGAACCATTGGTCATAGCACAAAAGAAGTGTTTTTAGATTACCAGGATAATGTTATTATCTTCGAGATCGCAAATTATTTGTCTCTGTCCTTAAGATCATTAATATCTTATAGCAACATGAGGTAGCGTAAGATTGGCTATCTCTATACGAAGGCCATACAGAACTGTATCTAGAAGTGAGTAGATTCAAGTGTTCATTGGAAGAACAATAATTTTGGTTTTGCCAAGAGGTCCTTAGGGAAAAGATTAATCCTAAATATATATAAAAAGTTACCGATCTAACCGAAAACTTTAAAGAATTTTATGGAAATTAAAAGTGTCAAGCTCCTGGATGAGCAGTTTGGGTATAAAGAAACTGGTGGCTTCTTAGCATAGCATAGGACACTGTCACGATTTATATGAAAGAAAAAACAGATTAAAGGTAACAACAGATACCTTCTACAAGTATTTTGTGATTTCAAACCTTCCAGTGCAGCAACTGATCCTTGGAGTTGGGAGGATTACATGAATTCTCTTCGGACCATCGGATCATATACGTGATGTGCTGATAACTGACAAGCTAATATACATGACTTATCACTCATTTGCTAAGACTATTACAGCAAGGATATTGGACGATCATTCCCCTGACACCGTAATTTCCGTCCGCATTCAGGGTCAAAACAAGAACAAAACATTACTAACTTTACAGTCGAGATAGATTCTTAGTTTCAAAAAACAAGAAGTGCGATGATAGTTTGACAAGAGGCGGTAATACAGGAACTATTTCTCCAGTAGGGAAAACATATGAAAAGCAGTATAGGAAGAACATTAATGGGCTTAAAAAATCCTACGATTCTATCAAGGTGTCCTTGGATTATACAAATAAGCAAAGCTGGAGTATTTCAGAATAGATCACTAACCATTCTAAAGAGTGGAGATTCATCATTTGAAATCAACCAAAAATAGCAGTGGTCAGCTTCAGTCAAGCACCGAAGTCAACTGACTCTCCGAAGTTCACGATGGATGGCGCAAAGAAGGAGGTCACCTGAATTCTATGATACAATCTAAAGGTAGAATCTTTTAAGAAGGACAATGAAGAAAAGAGGACTGGAGAAGCGCACAACATAGATAAGCTGAACCCAAAGCAATACTGCCAAAGAGGTCTAATCACCTATGAGTCAGACTTGAGTGCTAACACACAAGGTTAATGATATTTTAGCTGGTTGGTGAAACCAAAAAGGGGCGCACCAGACAAGCTAAATCTAGAAATAATCATTCTTGCGAGAGTACAGTCGCTGGTGTAAATTCTCATCGCGATTTTCAAGTTTCTTCTTAGAACAGTGAGCAGCATGGGCACCGAAGTCAACTGACTTTCCGAAGTCCACGATGGCAAGTGTAAAGAAGGAGGTTGAGACCAATCCACCTGAATTCTCTGGTACAATCCAAAAGGGATACTCTGGTAAGAAGAACAATGAAGGAAAGAATAGTAAGGAAGAGCACAAGTTAGGCAAAGGCATCACCGATCATATCTAATATTAAAGTCTACATTAAAGAAATTGTAAAGAGGGTCAGATCATTTTTATTCTGCTGTATCTGCTTTACGTTCAGTAGTTTGATAAATTGTCAAAGACAATTTTTCTCTTTTCCTGTTTTATTACTTTCAGGTAAAAACGTCTTTAATTAGCGAAATATTGGTTGTTATTCTTTGCGTAACAATGAATGAATGAATTTAAAAAACGGGATATCGACATTCGAAATTAAATATTTTTCGAATCTGGAGCGTTTTCTTAAAATGCAAAAACCGGTTAATCTGGTATCGGACTTCGAACATAATTTTTAAAAAAGATCTTCACTTGAACTTAAAGGTTGCCCCAGATGTCGTTCTATATCCTTTAATATACTAAACCAATTTTGCTGGCTTTAAATAGCAGACTTCTCAGGATAATGAAAAATGCTCAGGTCAAATTTCATTATGTTCTGTCAATTAAAGTGGATGCAATCGTGCCAAAGTCAATCAAACAGACGGACATTTGATGCAAGAATTTATATAAATTATGGGATCTAAGATGATTCTTTCTTAGCGTGGAAGGTATAAAAAGAAAAGGATTACGGTGATTTTGGGTTAAATCTAAACAATGACTTATGATTTAAATCACTTGTGTTCAAATAAAGACAATTGACTTCAAACAGATTTAAAATGTATTTTTTTATTATCACATATTTCTATTAATTCCTAACAAAATTGTAGAGTATCTGTGTCATACATTATTGCCCATTTAATATCATAAATATATATGTACACAAGTATGTCTGTTTATAATGTACATAATCTTAATTATTATATCTAATTTAGTTTTATGATAATATTTTTAATTTTCCCTCATTAAATTCCCTCTCACTCTTTCATTCTTTCTTTTTTTCTATTTTAACTCTTATTATATCTCGTTTAATTTTATTTTTTAGGCCAACAAAACCAAAATCAACTGACCATGTTGTATGAATGAATGTATGAATAACCAAATGTAGATTTAAATACAACAACAAGAAAAGGTTAAACAAAATATGAACGAGGCAAAAGGGTACATTCAACTTTTGAAATGAACTAAAATAACACAAAACTCGAAAAACATACAAGAAAGAACATTAAATGACCCCAACTTGTGTATTTCAAACAAACATTGACTTTGGCGTTGACACAGTTTGTGTTTGAGTTATAATAATTATTTTTTTCGTTCATTCATTTTGTACCACAACCATCATCATTAATAGCTGGAGCTGTAGCAGTATTAGTGGGGCAGTTTATATACATATATATTCAACGATTCTCCTTCGTAAAGCAACATTAAGGGATAATTTTGGAAAACGTTTAAAAGGTAAGTTTTTTTTTCAATTATTCATTCACTTGTTTTGTGGTTACTTCTGTAAGTAACACTTAACGGTACAATGGGAAGGAATAGAAAAAAAGCTCCTAAATAAAATTAAGAAATTCAATAAAACAAAATTTACTAAAATATGTTGTGAAGTGAAGTGTATTCGCTTAAGGCTCTTCATTATCCATCAAAATACGATTAAGCTTTAAAACGTCCCTTCTGGACTTGCAGCATGTGGCTGTACTTTTATCAAATGTAATATTATAACATTAGATCAAGTGAAATATTTTGGTCACACAATTCTATTCGTTATAGAAATACAAACGATAAATCGATATTTTTTACCAATCGCATAACTATGATTTTCGGAATTTTTGACTAACCCTCCTCTTTTCTGCATGTTCAAAAGACTCAGTTGGCAGATTTTTAGATTCATACCTGGATTTTCAAAATGTTTTCATTTCATATTCGGGGATTTTAAAAAAATATATCCTGTTTCAAAGTCTAAGTCAACCAAATTTTGTGTTTAAAACTCGAATCTGACAATACCGATTGGAGTTGTGGACCAACATTTACGACTTTATCGATACAAATTATGGGAGAATAGACTAACCGGGGTTACAAATTATATCATTAAGTCAAATAATAAAGATAATACTTTTTGAGATTTTCCTGAATGTGAAATGACGGCACCGTACAACCAGCAAATCAAACAGGAAGTCGCGAAAGTAAGTGCATTATAGTTTTTGACAGGAAATATTCGCAAACTTGGTAGATATATATCTCCTTTTTACGATTACTTAACAATGATTAAAGTACTTAAGGCCAAGGATACGATAAAGAGACACATCCTAGATTATACAGGAATTGAAAGCGATATTTCTGTCAAGGAAATAGTAAAAATTATTGTAGGCACTTTAAAAAGTGGTCGCAGATCCACCGAATGCAAGCTCCAAAGATACAATTAAATTTAAAGCTCTTCAACAGAAGCTTCAAATATGGGTGCAATCATCACTATCGTTACTATAGAATAATGAACTTTTGTTACTTTCAACAATATTGAAGCAAAAGTTGAAGATGACTGCAGGGAAATGTAGAGAAGATACTGAAATGACAAGACATTTCCAATATATCAATCGAGTTTATGAAATCTCAAGAATCCACAGTTTTGTGAAGGATAACAATCATGTGTTAACTTAGAGTTTTGAAATTCCTTAGAACTGCTCTCGACAGGTTGTGGAACCTTTTTGCAGTTTTCTAAGAAGACGCCCCTTTGTCACATTTATGTACAGTCTCACCTTATTTTCAAATAAACCGAAAATTATAAGACCCATTTATCGTCTTACTTATGTCTTCTATTGGCAGAATACAATACTGCTCTTTAAGCGAAGGTATGTACGATCAGGAAGATTAACGCTTTAAAATTCAACGATCATATTTAACGAACCATCCAGAATTGCAAAACATTTATTAGCCAGTTGTTCAATGTGGGGACTCGTTTTTACACGAGTGGTTCAAAGTAACGGTTTAATTACTGAACTGTTATACTATTTTTCAAGGGGTAATCAAATGGAGCAAAGATTAAATCGGAACGTTCGTGGTAAATTTAATAGAATCCTCATGATAGACAAATAAATATTAGAGTCGTTATACGTTATAACGAATTATCCTGCATTTTGCGGAATTATTAAATTACGTTTCTGCAAACTATCTGCAGCACATAAAGCAGCGATCGAAAATGAGAAGGTAACTGATAAATCTAATAATGTTATATATTTACTGAATATAAGAATCGCAAACTTAGCTAAAAAGCTGGAAGAATATTAAATTATGGAATAACGAATCTGTTGCCAAGATTAAAAGAATATTCAGGGGCGGACCTGGATTGGAAGATTTCAAACTTAAGAAAAATTGAGTTAAGATAAATGGTGGATGTTCAAGGAATGAAGAGCATGAAACGATATTTTCTACCAAAATTTCGTACTCAGAAAACCTCCCTATTTTCATGGAGAATACTAATTTCGCAACATATCCAAGCTGAAGGGCCCAGATTGGTAAAAACTAAAAAAAAAATGTTATGGAAGTTTTCTATAAAGTTTGGAACTTGTTAAATAGATGAGCGCACAAAAAATCGAAATAGAACATAGGAAAGAATTTCAACCATCGCATAACTTGCCTACGTTTCATCGACATCGAATATAGATATATACATAAATATATGAAAATCGGTTGGGACTTGAAAACACTGCAGATTTTCAATTCAAATAAACCGAAAACTATAAGTAATAAATAGATCTTATCGATTACCTTAATGAACTAAATCTCCGAAATTCCATTTAACTTAAAATTCTTTTAGCTCCTTTTTGAAAAGTTTGTGTGACTCCAAACGATTAACAAGTCCAATCAGTAGCTTTATGGTAATTCTTAATTTTTTAAATTCCGATCCATTGTATTGTATAGGGAAAGAGAGTTTAACTGAGAGAGAATTAGTTACTCTTTACTACCACTTTAATTACTGCTGTTCTTGGCATTTCTACAACCAAACCACCAGAAATACATAGACATTCACACATACCAGTACCAGTATCAGTTTGCTAGTCAGCCAGTCAGTTTTTTGACCAGTCAGTCAAGGGTGAGTAGTTTATATTTGAAGTGTCAAATTAAATTTAATTTATTATGGCTCAATAAGACTTATATGACCGCAAACATTTTCAACAAAAATAAAAACTAAAATTCAAATGACATCTATAGAAAATAATATATATTTGTTCATATTCATGGAAAACGTTTTCAAAATTAAATTAAACTGACTCAGGGGATTATTTTACTTCATTTTGTTTGTTTTTACGTCGTGTCACCATTAACGTTTTCATTAGATTTTGACTTCAAATGTATTTAAATTTTTTATATCGAAAATTTTCTGTAATTTTGTGGTCAATTTAAGTAGTTTTTGTTTGTTTTGTGGGATACCTGGAGAAGGTTGTTTTTTATTTATTGGTGTTATCGATTTTATGGTTTAACTAAACTTTGATTATATGACGTGTAAACTGAATAAGAAAATTAGTTAAAATTGTTATTTGTTGTTGTTTTTATTCAGTAGTCACAAATAGTTTAAACGTGTCTAATCATGATAAAGATTATAAAATTGTTTTTTTTGCTATTGGGATTTCCCAATTGGGGAAAGGAGAAGCGTTATGAATCTGAAAAGTTGAAAGTGTTGATTTTGACAACATATGTCAAAATATGGGTTTTGAAGGGTAAACATTTGACATTATATTTCAGTTTGCGGTAAACATCAAAGTTTTAATTCGAATATTTTTATGGATTGTTCCCATCTTGGAAACGAAACGTCAGAGAGGGATGATTATTGGATCGAAAATTGATTTAAAAAAATCGAAAACTGATTTAACGCAGTGTTCCAAATGACAAGCAACCTTGATGGTATCGAAGAAATACTGAACAAGCGATTTGTTAAGGTCCCTTAGCATTAAATGTCCAGTAAATATTTCAAAGGCCATTAAAGGAAGCTGATAGTGAATTGGCTACAACTGAGGATGTTTGAACTTTAATGTTCGTGTCGGTTCTAAAAAAAATGGAAAAATTACCTCAAATAGGACACAGAAGGTAGTGAAATTATTTTAGATGAAAATAAAGTCCATAAAGTGCGCATTTATTGGAATCCTGCTTTATTTAGGTCTCTAAAACTACATACCGTTTCAGGATTTTAGGATTTTACAACTTTGAGGTTAAGTTCTAAATTTTAAATAAAAAAGCGTAAAATTCAAGAACTAAAGCATTCTGTCCAATAAGGCCTTTAGGATGAATGTAATCTTTTATAAAGATTTTCAAGAAAAAACATTATTTATCAGTGTCGCAATTCCGTAACTTGTTAAACGAATTTTCGTTAAGTAACGAAAATTTGTTAGTTAACGAATTTTGTCGTTAAATGTTTTTCTATAAATTAATATTTTCTATTTTGGTCGTTAAAAGTATCGGTAGTTAACGATATTTTTCGATAAGTTTCAAAGAATTTAAGAAAAATATTATAAGTTCATCTCGGAGTGCAACGAATAAATTACTTTGAGTATAAAAGTACATTAAGTACAAAAATTAATGAGAAATTAGGGAATATATCTGTACGCGGATTTCAATGAATTTTTCCTAACTTTCTCTAAGCCAAAACTCAGCTGTTTCAAATTAGGCAATATAATACATCAGTTTTTGATCACAACAGATCCTGAAAGACAATACAATTATTTTTGGACCAAAAAATATATTGCAAAATGGCAAGAAGTAATACGTGGAATCACTTGATTGCCACATGTTGTATTATGGGGAGCTATTAAGAGCACAAAAATGTCGCTACTGAAGAGATTATAGAAGAGACAATTGCTTATCTTTAAGAAAAAGTTCACGTCGAAGTTATTAGTCAGATGCTTAATAAATTGAAATGTGGCGTCCCTCTTTGGACTTTAGGAAAACTAGACTAGATGGGAATGTCATCATCATCAGTACGTGGTCATTAACTCATGAAAGTAAGCATTTTAGGGATATATATACCCTTAAAAAAAGGTGATCCATAATTATGTTTTCATAAAAAATAGGAAAATCGTTAAAAAAACCGAATTTTTAATTAACAGGGCAACACTTTCTGATTTGTATTAAAAAACTGACTGATGTTTTAGAAAAATGTTTAATGTTGAAAATTCAACTGCAAATAACTGGAAAACTGTAAGAGATATGTAGCACACGTAAGCATATTTTAAAGGTCTCGTCAAGAGCTGTCAGACAGTAATTTTGCACCCCTATAATTTCGCTCATGGAGCCCCGATGGGATCCTAACTGTGGAGGTTTACCACACCCCTCTTTTTTCATTATGTTACATTTTATTCCAGTCCATTTTACCGTTCGAATGTTGTGTTTTGTGAAACCGTCTACAGAATGGCTTTCCCCAAATGTGAATATGTTTCATAGACTTTGAGAAACTATTAATTTAATCTCAGTGAAATATAAATCACTTTATTATGCAACCATGTCTCTGCCAAACTCATACAGAACTCACTACAATCCACTGTGCAGTATTAAACATGCCAAGCTCTTAAGTTCAGAAGTAAAAGTTCCAGTAATTGTTCCACAGAGTCGGGTTCAGTATGTGTTACTATTTAATACAGTTTGGGGTATAAATGTTGTGAAAGGCCGTAAAAAACATTATGGGCTTAGATATTATGGGTTTGTATTTCCGTCCAAATTATCTTGAATTCGCATACGTGGAACACAACTCCTTATATCTGACATCATTTACGAGTCCATCGTAAACACATTTAATACAGTTGGAAGGCTCTAACATTATATTATGGGTTTGTATTTTCGTCCAAATTATCTTAAATTCGCATACGTGACATACAAATCCTCGTATATGTAATTCTTTACGAGTCCATCGTAAACTCATACGCTTTATTGGGAATCAAATTGAGGAGAAAGTTCAGATATAAACGTTTGGAGATAAACTTTGAAAAAGCCCTAAGAAATGGCAAAGAAGTATTATGGGGGATACAAATGCGTCTAAATATGTATCCAAATACACATCCTCTCAGATCGGATTTGGAAATGTTGAAACCAATGGAGCATTGCAAATATAAAAAGTTCAAAAAATTTTGGATTGGAATTCCAGAATTGCACCATAATAGATTAATTTGTAAAGCTAAGACGATTAAAGAGACGGACGAGAACTTAGTAGTACCCTAAAATATAAAATATTTCAATATTTTTTCTTGGATTTTTCCAATATGGAATTTTTATTTTATTCTCTTTAGTACCCTTTATCAGTACAGGTGGTGATTGAGCTTTGTCATCAATCGTTCTGACCATTCAGATGATAAGATTATTGGTTTTATGAATGTTTCACTTTCCTGAATATGAATTTAAGCCGATGAAACCCTGTAATTGGAAAATAATCTAAATTTTTTTTCACTTACCCTTGAACCCTCAGAGGTTGTAACACAAGTTCCACCATTGTAACAACCATGTTTAACACAATCTGCATGAGCCTCTACATCCACCCCACTACCCGAGACGCCACCTGTACCAGATGGTCCCAAACCGGTGGCCACTGTATTGGCACTTTCCTCTTCCTCACTACTGGCCTCAGTTGTGGTTGTTGGTTTCGAGACGGCTGGGGGTAAAGTACTAAATATTGGTGGAGCCGGAGGAAGAGTACTATATATTGGTGGAGCTTGAGTTTGTGGCGCTTCTGTTGGTTGTACTACCGAATACGTAGGAAGGATCGGTGGTGGTTGTGTGGGTCTTGAGGTGGGTGGTGTATAAGTAGGTGGCACATAAGTAATAATTGGTTTATACTCCGTAGATGTAACTGGAACTAAAGGTGGCACAGAACTTGCAGGAGTTAATAAATCAGATGGTTTATACGTAGGAGCAGCTGTGGTATGAGAATGAGGTGCCACTAAATCATCTGTATAGGAAGGATGTAGTGTTGTTATTCCTACATCGGTTAGATGAGGTGTTGTCTCATAATCAGATGTTTTGGAAATATAAGTTGTTGTTTTGGGAAAATATAAAATAGTTGGCATTGTTGTTGGTATAAACTGGCTGAGTGTACGATTTTCGGGCACATGAACTGTTACCGAAATGCCAGGTGTTGATACCCCTACGGTATCATAATCGTAGGGCGAAGAGCTTATAGTAGTCATAGCGTAACTGGGTGTTAATGATGGCCGAGGGGTGGTCGTTATGCCACCGCTTCCCGCTATTACATCCACATATTTTGTTGTTACCACCAGTTCAGGATATTCGGTAAAGAATGGTGCTGCTGTGGTTGATATATGTGGTCTAGTAAAATGAGGTATTGTTACAGTTGGTTTCTCATCATGATCCTCTGGAGAGGAAGTGTCTGTTGGAGGTGTTATATGACTTTCTGTTTCCGGCCTGGAAGTTATATGTGGCATTTCAAATGTTGGGTAATAGGTGGGCTTACCATACATCGGCCTGGGAGTGGTATACTCTATTGTGTAGGTAGTTTCTAAGGTTGTAACTGTGTGAGTAAATACAGGCCGTGTAGGATGTGTGTAAATGCCCGATTGATCTTCAGCACTTGGACCTGTAGGTTCACCACTAACTGGTGTCGACTCTTCGGAGTGGGTATCAGGACTATAATCTTCTAAACCGTGACTAGTAAATTTAGGTCTTGCAGTAGTAAATTCACTGCTAGTACTGATTTCGAATCTAGAGACTGTGGAAGATTCTTCAGACTCATCTATATCCTCGGAACCACTAGTTGTTGGTGTAAAAGGTGTTTCTGAGCTTCCCTTGGATTCCGTGCCATAGGAAATAGATGGCTCTGTGGTATATACCGTAAAATGTCTATCATCCTCCTCTCCTCCTTCATCCGATTCAGAGATACCACGTGAGGGTGTCGTTGCTGTAGAGGTTAATATTCCATGATCAATGGGTAGTGTTACTGTGCCAGTACCAGGCTTTTCCATTGATTCCTCTTCTGTTGTAATCTCTTTAGTCTCACCATCGCCTATATCTTCTTGAGATTTACCATCCGATTCAGAAACATCTGTCGTTGCCACACCTTTTGGTGTTATCAATTCCGGTGTTGGTTTTGGTTTATAGGTCATCGGTGCTTGAGTTGAGGGTGCTGTATAATTACAATCTAATGAATCATCTCCTATCATTAAACATTCACACAACATTCCGGTAAGCAATGGCGGACAGGAACACGAAAACGTATCTACACCATCTATACAAACACCACCATTCATACATCTTGGTCCTAGTTGACATTCATCATATTGATATTCACATTTTTCACCATGATAGTCAGGAACACAGTAACATGTCGGTACACCTTCCTCCATTAGACATAGAGCATTATTCTGACAGGGATTATCGGCACAAATAAGAATTTCCTCTTCACAATTTGTCCCCGTATAACCCATGGGACAGGCACAAACATAACTGGCCAATTTATCAACACAAACGCCACCATTTTGGCAGGGCGAAGAGTCACACTCATTGATTTCCTCTTGACAAATGCGTCCATGCCAACCGGCAACACATTCACAAGTGAATTCCAGACCGGGTCCTTCGATACATTCACCACCGTTTTGACATCTGGCACCGGTGCCTGAAAATGGTAAAAAAAATAGAGAGAACATTTTTGATGAAATCGTTTTAGAATGTTTTTTTTTTTTGAAAATATTTTCTCTTAAAAAAATCGATAAAATGTTTTCCCTTAGAATTTTTTGCAATAAAATTGTTGAAAATATTTTCTATTAGAAAAATTTTCATCACAAAATAATTTTATTCTTCGAAAATTTTTCATCACGAAATAATTTTTCTCTTTAGTAAGTTTTCATCACGAAATAATTTTTCTCTTAGAAAACTGCTCATGATGAAATATTTTCTCTTAGAAAATTATTCATGATGAAATATTTTCTCTTAGAAAATTGTTATTGATGAAATATTTATTCTCAGAACATCTTCCTTTATGAAATATTTACTTTTAAAATATCTTTAATAACGTAAAATTTGCTCTTAAAAAATTGCTCTTAAAAATTTTTATTAATTCAGTTTTTAATTTTTGAGGACTTAGATTGCTCCTCCTTACAAACGAATTGACAAGGTAAGTCTCACCACTCGTGGTTGTGAAGGGTATAAAAATGTTAAAATGTTGTTATGAAATTTTTAGGATGAATCTTTTAATTCTATTAAAATATAATTTTATATTTTTTAAAAGATTTTAAGAATGTTTAATTAAAAATATCAACGAAACTTCGATCTTTATTTTTAACAAAAGCTTGTATTGTGCGTTCAACGAATTGGTATAAATACAGTTGCAAGTGCCCTCAACACATCATTCAATTATATGCGTCATTCAAAAGTGATTTGAATTTTGTATGCGCATATCCAATCATTTAATAAAACATGCAACAGAACAGCATCGAACATGTCTAACAAATATGATTGCAACAGTTATCAAACCTGTATAATGATTTCTTTAATTCATGTTACTATACTCATACAAAATCACTTAACAGAACTGGTCTAAAGATTTACAACATTTAGGCTCAACTAAAACATGTTTATCTAACAACATGTTGGGAGCATACTTTTAAATTCTGTCATACAAGTTTGATTTACGCATTTGTAGACTGCTTATAATCAAATGAGGTATTAGAAGCGCTTGCATTCATATTTATACTAAATCTTTGAACGCAACATATGTTTCGTTTTATCGAACACCAGTTATGCTGCATAATTATACATTTGTAGACTAAAAAAGTTGTATATAAGTAAATGGCAACATGAAATCGTGTTAGAATCAATGCAGCCATTGGTGAACTGTGATAGGTTGTTTTTGTTGTAAGTTTTAATAAATGACGAAAATGATTTATAAAATAATCATTTTCGTCATTTAATTACAATATTTCAGCAATTTATTTTAAAAAATTATGTGGAGGTTTGAATTGAACTCATAGCGTGACTTTTAATCGGTTAATCCACTCAACCGATTTAAAGTCACAAATTTTAAAATAATGTCGCAATAAAACTTTGTAAGTTTAGATCCTATTGGACTATATGAGGGGAGTTATAGCAGTCAAACATTGTTGGTGGTGATCTGGTGATCACTTTCTCAAGGAACTGTTTTATAAAGAATAGAAGACGGAGTGGATTAGGGGAAGTGTTAGTCCCCACATAATACAAATATTAATAATCGATAATCAGTTACAGTGAGAGTTGGACAACTCGTTGCAAATTACTTTCTTAAAGAATTGCTGTATTGAAAGCGTATAAGGAAAATGGGTCAATGGGGACAGACGTCCACCATACAATACCTGCATTACTTGGTAAATATCTAAAGAACATTTAACACCAGTTCTTATACCCTACACCATCGTAAATGAGTTAGTTTGGATATCTTGATGAAATTTAGTAATTATTTTTTTTTTTTGGTCCAAGGAAAAAGTCTATTGAAATTGGCAATGTTCGGTACTTTCCATACAAGTGCCCTACCGGAATGAGATTTAAAGCTCACAAAAGTTTTAAATTTAAAGCGATTTTAAGGAAATGTGGCAGAAATAAGACTTGTGATATTCTAAAAGGATGTGTTCATTGCTTCTCATAGATTCCCCCTTTCCAAAGTTAATTTTAAAGGCATAAACCTAATAATATGTTCATATTTAAAGGTAAATATAAGCCTAAATAGATGTGTGAAATTATACGAAGGTCGGTCCATAATATCTTTTAGATCCCATATAATTCGTCAGAAAAATTCATTTTAATTTTCACGCAAATGTTATTGCCACAACAATATACTGCAAACTTAAGAATAAATCAAATTATACGAGGGTTGTATATTAATTTTTCGTAATTGCTAATTATAACCAACATTGTGATTAAGGGTATTGACCGACTATAACATTATTACTTGTTTTTTAAGAAACTGTTTGTTTTACTGGAAATATTTAGAATGTTCAAGGTCTGGGAGGAGATGTTCCCTCTATTTAAAGTTATTTTTAATATTCAAATATCTGAAGAACTATTACGTCGAAAATCTTATAATTTATGCATCGCGATTTCTAATTCTTTTTTTTTGAACGGAGGAGAAATTTTTTGTAACAAAACGCTTTATCTTTCTCAAACATTTTGTGGTGAAATTTTTTCTTAAAAGAAATTGAGTGAAAAAATCGGTGAAATATTCCTAAAAAAAATATATATTTTCAAACTTTCTGTTAAAAATATTGGAATCGATATTTCTTGAAAAAAAGACATTATTTTTTTAATAAAAATTGCTTGCGTTTGTTTTTTTTTTAAAGAAATTATCTAATTAAATTTTAATTGAATTAAAAGATTCATCCTCATTTTTTAAGTGAAACCATTTCATATTTATTAACATCTTTTTAATTCCATTTAGTTACTTTTGACGAGCCTCATCCATTAATGTTCTTTTTTTGCAATTCCTTTATACGTTTATTTTTATTCGCCTGTCAACTTTTTTTCTACCCATAAATTCCTTAATTGTATGTATGTATGAGTGTAATATAATTCACTTACCTGTTTCACATACAGCAACATCAATTTCACAATGATCTCCCAAATAGCCGGGTTGACAAGTACACGTATAACCGTTATTACGGTCACGACAATGTCCGCCATTTTGACATGGATTTGACATACACTCATCAACATTCTCTTCACAATCGGTACCTGGAAAAAAGTAACGAGGGGTTAAAAATAGGAAATAAAATATAAATAAAAAGTTAATAATAAAAAATATATATTTTTGGGATATGAAAAGGGGAGAATTAAACAAATTATGGAATAACAACAGGAAGGGAAAAGAACCTAATTAAATATTTATAGAGATTGAAAATAAAGTTTTGGAATCGAATGAAAATTTGTTTAGAAATATTTTGAAAAATAAAATGAAAAAACACTCGTGTTAAGTTTATAAAATAATTTTAGTTAATTTTATTTTAAAACTTTTATCGTGGTGTCACATTTATTATCACATAAAAAAAGAAAGAACGTTATTTTGTTCATTTTTTTGTTAAATTGGTGGTTAAAAGTAACACAATTTTTAATTAACATCTGAGTGTGCTTTTGTGTGTGCGTGAGTCCATAGAAGTTTTTATCACTGGTTGAGTTGTGATAAAACCTTGTTAATGATTTTTTGGTTATATTGCTTTTTTTATTTCTTCATTCCTGTTTTTTTGTTATTTTCATGTCTGCTGTCTTTTTTATTTTCATCAATCATCGTTTATCCACCTCTTTCTCACGCGATTGCTAACATATGGGGTACTAAGTACCCTCCACCATCCCCCACCACAAGTAGTGATGAGGCTATTTTAACTTTGTTATTCTATATGTAACCTCAAGAAGGAAACATCTCAGATCCCATAAAGACTTGCATAAAATCTTAATATGAATCGATTTAGCTATGTCTGTCTGTCCGTCTGTCTGTTGAAAACATTCTCACGTCAGAATAATTTCCAAATTCAATAAATTTCAGCCACATTATTTTTTATATTCTCCTAAACCAGTTATATCGGGTCATTTACAAAAAGTTATAGAACGATATCTGAGACAATCTAAAAATTCAGAAAATTAACTTTTCTAATTTTTTCAGCAAAAATTAACTTTAACATAAAGTTATATGTTCCTCATCATCGTGCAAAATATCATCATAATTGGAACAATAGAAAAAGTGTTATAATCGGAAATATGCGAAATTTCGATACACCCCAAAATCTGTGTCTGATATGGGTAGAAATTTTTAAGATAATTTACTGAAGTTTCCTATATATTTTTTTGATACAATAATAAATTCAAAGAAACAAGATTGTGTTGGGGTCATTATTTGACTTAGCTCCCATATAAAGCCCCTTTTCCGTTTATAGGTTATAAAACGCTTAAATATGAACGAATTCTTTTGAACTATCTGATACAAGTTATTATCTGACTGTCTTAAATATATGTCTTTAATTTGTTAATATCGGTCCATATTTTGATATGGTTCCCATATCAGGTATTTTCCCGGAAAAGAGGTTTTGAGTGTTTTAAACTTGTAAATAAAGACTAATTCTATTGAAATTCAAATTGAAATGTGTTCAAAAATTGAAATGTGTTTGTTAATATGAATGATCTCGGTCCATATTTTGCTGTAGCTTGCATATAACACCCCTTACCCGAAAACAGTTTTAAACTTATAAAAATGATAAATAAAGATAAATTCTATTGAAATTCTACACAATTATTTTTTTCTAAATGTATTTAATATAAATTATGAATTTGATCAATATCGGTGTATATATTGTTAAAGCTCCCATATAATGCCCCATTTTTGATTTTAAAAAACTAATATATAATGATTCAATAATTTTTCTAATTGTCTTCAATATATGTTATTAATCTGGTCAATATCGATTCATATTTTGCTATAGACCCTTCCCGGAAAAAGGGTTTCATTATAACAATCTTTAATATATGAAACTAGTTTGACAATCATTGGCCATATTTGGATTTTACTCCTTTATAAATCCACTTCCCGGATTAAGAAATATGAACCAATTCCATTGAAATTCAGACAAATAGATAATTAACTTCGATATATTGGTGAAGGGTATTGAAGATTCGATACAGTCGAATATAGCATTATTTCTTGTTTTTGTTTTTGTAGTTGTTGTTGTGAAAGTTTTTCTTTTCTTTAGATGCACAAGTGCATGGAATGGTTAATATTAATTTCTTATTTTTTTCTCTAGTTTTCCTTTATTTGGGGAAATTTCTATAATTTATAGTTAGAAAAATATGTTTAGTTATTAAGAGAACAAAATCTGTTATTACTTTAATTAAACTTTTTATCACAGGCAATAATACATATATCGCTAAAAAATTCAGAGGTCCCACCATAGGTGGTGGGGGTATTATGCGTTTGTGCAGTTGTTTGTAACGGGCAGACAAAATATTGCTACCAACGTTCGACTCATAATCATTTTCTGAGCCGATTTAACTATATCCGTCCGGCCGTCCATGTAAACCTTTTTAAACAAAATGAACATCTCAGTTTAAAGATACATTGATTAAACTTTGGACCATTATTTCACTTAGCCCCCATACAAATGTATATCTCGAAATGGTGTTTTAAAGTCATTAGGAGTCCTAAATTCAAAGCGTTCTAAATTCAAAGTGGACCATTTTAGAATATATAATATTCTAAAATGGTCCAATACTTCTCATAGGTCCCATACAACATCCCTTAAAAATATTATTTTGAAGGGATTAAATCTCACATATACGTTGATATTGTGATAAAAATTTTTTAAATTAATATAAACATAAGCAAAAGCTGGTGTACGGAATATTTGCGAGGGTCGGTACAAAATTTCGCCCTTGAAAAAATCCTTTCCAAAGGCACAAACCTCACATAATATTAGTATCGCAATAAAATATTGCACTTTTATCATAAATTAGAAAATAAATTATACGACGATCGTTCATAATTTTTGGCCTCTAAAACACATAATAAAACATAAAAAATTCGGGATTGACCTTGAATAACTTTTGACTTGTTTTAATTGAATTGAGTTTACTAAAGGCGGACAGAAATTCAATGTTTTCATATATTTTTTTGCAAACTTTTATTTGACACATTTCAAAGTGAGTAATTTATTTCTTTAATTGTTGTTGTAATGCGTCCATCTTTACCAAGAACTTTTTGGGAAATTTTTACTGTGTCTGGATACTTATAACAGTTTAAGTCGTACGTTGTTTTTAATCAGATTAACAATTTTTTCATTTCTTTGACATTAAACGTGTGTTAAGAGTTTTCTCACTCCTTATGTAAATATTTTTCGAATTTTAAAGCAATTGGTTTTAAAAACATTTGGACCTATAAAAGGCTCTGTCACTTATAAATACGATATACAGAGAAAAATTATGTTTGCGATAACGATAAACAAATATTGTTACCGTAACTAAAATACTTGTTAATTCTCTTTGTGCTTTTGCATAATTTACAAAAGTTATTGTTATTATCATAAAAAATATTGTTATTCAAATAACAAATATTGTTATTGCAATAAAAGGTTTGTCTATTTGTATTGTGATTTCGCATTAATAAAAATAGTTATTGTTATCGTCACTAAAATATAGTTATATATAGTTAGTATCAGTTAAAATATAGTTATCGCAACTAAAAGTATGGTTATTTTATATAATAAAACTATCTTTATATAAAATATTTTCTATATATTTTATTTATTTTAATTGAGAATATTAATTAAAATAAGTATTATTTTCCATCTTAACACAAATTGTAAAAAAAAAATATTTGTTTATAATCAGTTGTCAGTAAATAGTTTTTGTCCTAATAGTTTTTGTATAACGAGATGTTTAATAACAATAAAATTGTGATCATATTTCCAAACATATTGCAACCACAATATTATTGTTATTTAATAAAAATAATTTTATTACAGCAACGAAAATGTTATCAAAATAAAATAAATTCAATAATAAACATGTTGGTGATAAAAATAAATGTTTGCCACGAACATATTACGAAATGAAGTTTCTTTGCGTGTGAAAACACAATGGCAAGAATGAGTAAAAAATCTATTCCGGGTTGAATATCTCTGAAAGTCATTCTTGTTGAGGACAACTCTGGAGGGTCACTAAATGCGCCCTGAACACATAGTCGTTAACTGACTTTTAAGTTACAGAATTATTCCCGAAAAAAACCGATTTGCATACAATGTGTGAAATCATTGTGTAGTACACATACTCCATGCGGTTTCAAATGATTTCTTCTTCCTGTTACTACAGACAGGAATCTTATTTGTGGTTTTATTAAAAATGTTTAAAGATAAAATTAATTTCACTCCAAATATTTATGGAAAACTAAACGTCGTTTTAAAATAAAAACTGACCACAATAAAATTGTCTTAGTGTTGGTGTTGTGGTTATATCACACATATTGTCTCATTATTGCGGTTTTCCTGTTTTTCCGTGAATACACCCAATGCACACATAGCTAAATATATATGTGTTTGTATGTGTGTGTGTGTAAGCATGTGTTATTGTTAATTTTATGTTTAATACTTTGTAATTTATTTTATAACTCTTGCGTTTCGTTTCCTTTCGTTTTTAATTTTCCTCTCTTTTTTTCTGTATTTTTATTTTTCATTGTCTACAACACTTTATTCACTAGAATTCCTTTCTTTTCTTTTGTTTTCAAACATTTAAAAATTTATAAACCGTTTTTATTTTTATTGTTTTTTTCTTTTTGTATTTTTTTTCGAGATTTTCTTGTTGCAGTTTTGTCCTTGTTGTTACTTGGTTTTGTAGTTGTTTTCATTTTGTGGTCTATGAATTACAGTGGGTTTTTGAAAGGGCTAAAAAAGGAATATGTTACTATGAAAACATTTTAGTTTTAGTTAAGAAAGGACATATGTAAGGACTCTGATCAAAAAATTATAAACATACGTTTTTCATTTACTAAAATTATTCAATATTTTCAATAGAACCCAACTTGGTTCTACAAAAAGTAGGTCAAGCATTCAAGAGTCTGTCGTCAAACTGTCCAATATAATCAAACAGTACCGGTAGAATTTTTCTGTTATTAAAAAATCTGGTTTAGGTGAAAGGAATGATCCACATAATGCTTCTAAAGCCAAACAATTAGAAAGAATTTTTAAACAAGTTCTTAACACATCCACTAGTAGAGCAGCCCGTTTATCTAAGCGATCGGAATATTTGATACGAAAAGTTAAATTTATTGCAGGTTTTAAAACATAAAAGACTCAAAAAGCTGCTAATAATTGAGAGACCAAATACAGAGCACGAAAATTGGAGTCAAGTTTCCAAAAAATATATACTTTTGCTGCATACCAAATAGAAAAACGTATGTTCTGGTAGATTTGTTTCTACTTTCCGGTGAAAGGAATGTTGAAGGGAAGCTTACGACCCAAAAGTGGCCAAAATTTTCCAAAAAGTTCTTGGTATGGCAAACAATATGTAGTCGCGGTAAATTATTTGTTACAACGGGTTCTATAAATACCGAAATTTACATCAAGGAGTGTTTGCTTCCATTCATAAGACTTCCTAATGTGTCCAGTTATTTTTTACCCGACTTGACGTCATGTCACTATGTTAAAAAAGAGTCTATGAGTGGTACAAAAACAATGCTGAGGTATCTGTACAAAGAGAGGCAAATCTTCTAAACTGTCCGGAGCAAAGTCCAGTAGAGAGATATTGGGTTCTTGTTCAGAGAGATTTGAAATACACTGAAAAGGTGTATACAATTGTGGTAGATTTTAAATAGAGTTGGAATAGTTACCCGAGCAAAGTGTCTTATTCATATTCCATAATCAACATTTTATTTATATGAGTGATACCTCTCTCCCTCTGGTCTTATATGTCCTTTGTTTTGTCCAGTTAACCAGTTCCTTGAGAAAATTGTGGGAAAAAATTTGAGAACTTGCACTGTTATTGTTCTATAGATATTCGATCATCAATATTTGCTTTGTATGTAGGATACTTCTCCTCCTGGTCCTATCGGAATTTGTATAGCCTATTTACTTTCAGGTATTTTGGAATCATTCTGTGAAAATGTTATCAAATTTGGCCCAACCATTTTAGAGTCTTTACGTTACATACATGTATACTTACATACATTCATATATAGACATGCATACATACATACATACATACATACATACATACATACATACATACATACATCTATACATACATACATACATACATACATACATACATACATACATACATACATACATACATGCATACATACATAAATACATTCATATATATATAGACATACATACATACACACATACATACATACATACATACATACATACATACATACATACATACATACATACATACATACATCTATACATACATACATACATACATACATACATACATACATACATACATACATACATACATAAATACATTCATATATATATAGACATACATACATACATACACACATACATACATACATACATACATACATACATACATATATACATACATACAAACATATACACACATCCTATTATATATATATATAGATATCAATCTTAACAACTTTTCGATCTCACTTCTTACAATTGTATATAAATAAACGTATGTGGGCATGATCATTAGGGAGATCCCTGGACAATGATATTTGACTCTTTCATAACGAAAATTGTATGGCATTAAAAATATTCCCAGAAGATATCTGAAACATTTATCAGATCTTATATAGCAACATTTCAAGGAAATGATCACGAGTTCCCGCAGAAGTGAGTGGAGTCAAAAATACTCCAATATCATTCTTTATTCTCCAATTATTGAATTTTCTTTATCTTAAGATTTTTTTCAACTCACCCCTTAATTATCCCCAATTACCCAAATTTTCTCACCTCCTCCAAAATAACTCCTTCTTTATACTTTTACCCACTTTTTCACTTTTATATATATTAATACTAATGTAAATATGTTTCTGTGTATGTGCAAGTGTGTGTAATTGTTTTTAAGTTAAACAGAGCGATAAATAGTATATGAGCACTTGGTTAGTTAGTTAGTTTCTTTTGTTGTTTGTTACTTTTGTCTTGTGTTGTTGTTGCTGCTGCTTTTGTTGTTATTTAATTTGTTTGGTTGCTGGTTTGTTTGCTTGTTTGTTACTTCTATTTTTCAAACAATACAAAGTGGTTGCAGTATGTTGGCAAGTAGTAAAATATATTAAGAAAAAAAACAACAACAATAGAAATTTTAAAAGAAAGTAAAACGAACAAAAGTGGTAAAAATCCTTTTTCAAAACTTTTTTTTGGAAGAATTCTTGGTGTTAAATTCCTTTTAAATTTAAATTTTAAAGGAAAATTAAAAAGTGGAAGAAAAAAAAAAACGAATTCAAATACTAATTCCATGAGTTACATTATTAGTTCTCCAAAAAAAAACGACAATAATGGTTAGATGGTAGCAACAGGGGATGTAGTACTTCTACATATCGCTAATGAGAAATTCTGATAGGTTTTTTATTCTAATTTGTCGATTGAAGAAAAAATTTGCTTTAAATTAGAGGTTGTAGAAGCTATAGAAAATACTCAGGCCAAATTTCATTAAGCTCTATCAATTATTGTGAATGCGTGATAACAACAGATTGACAGACAGACGGATGGACTGAGAGAGAGATAGACAGACGGGCGGACTGAGAGACAGATAGACAGGCAGACAGACAAACAGACAGACAGATAGATAGATAGATAGATAGATAGATAGATAGATAGATAGATAGATAGATAGATAGATAGAAAGATAGATTAATAGGTAGACATAGCAAAATCGACCCCGATTTTGATTTGATACAATAATGTATACATTATGTGGTCTTACCATCTTAGCGCTACTTACGGAATAACAAAGTTAATATACCCTCTTCATCAGTTGTGGGGTTTTAGGTTGTTATAATAAATTATTTTATTGAAGATATTTACCCGATGTATTTAGAAATATCAGATACACTAAATCATATTCCTATAAATGCTCTTTGTTGTTCTTAGTGCTACTTGATGTGTTATAATTCTATAAACGCAGACGTAAAGTCTTTCTGAGACTTCCAAATACACTGATAACATTTTATGAGGAAATGAAAACATTAAATGCAAAAAGCCAAAGTGTAAACCAATAAAAATCAGCATAAAGAGAATCGTCTAAAATTCTAACGAAAAGAAATGAAAGGAATAAAATATATTAATTTAGACATCCCTGACTCATACTCATGTTATTGCCAAGATTTGAGATCAAATAATGTTCGGATGTAGAAACATAATTTCAGTGGTTGTAGTGTTATGATTCGAGCAGCTTCAATTGGCAAATCTAAAATTTAGTTTTGTTTTAGCAATGTAATGCTGCGGTACATGTTTCAAAGCAGTACAGAATATAGCTCTATTGCAGTTCGGACTTAAGCCCAATAATTATATTGTGGGCATACATAGTTCGTAATCGTAACAGGTCTTTTTTAATTTAACACTGGTAAAAATGTTAAAAAAAACAAGTTTGGGAGAAAATTGATTTGAAAAGGGCAGTTAAGCTTTAAAATTACTTTTGGAACATTAAATGAAATACAAATAAAGTTTTTGGTTAAAAACGTTATTTGACCACTAAATATTTGCTTCTTTCAATTTTTCTTAAAAAAAATATCTGCGTTTATAGAAATATGCACCAGTGTATTAAGTATCTATAATAATAAGTATTTTTGCAGAGATTCCTTGAAAATGTCCTCACAATCAAACTCTTAAAGAACAGATTTATCCTAACGAGTATCCCTACAGAGCGAAGAAAAATTGCATCAGGGAGAGAGCTTCCTCTCATATATAACAAATTTTAATTGTCCTTTTACCACTCAAGAGTTAAAAGTTATATTAATCTTAAGTTAGAACCTTTAAAAATTAAATTTTGTGTTTTGTCACCTTAAAAATGTGACAATATTTATTTATCGATAAATCGATTTTTTGGTTCTGAAATTAAAATTTTTTTTGTAGCTTTGTAAATAAATTTTATCGGGAATGCAACAAAAAATTCAACAAACTTGAGGCAAAAATTTATCACAATCCCTATTCAAAGTTGCTCAATTTCAAAAAATATATTTTTTTAAGTTCTCAAATCGCAAAGCTGGAATCATTTTTAAATTATTCTTTATATATGGCTTCATTGGAAGGATAAACGTCCAAGAAATATTATCTGTTGGATGGCGCTTATAATGACAGAGCGATGATTTCACGAATTTGGATTTTGGGTATTTTTCGACGAAAAAGTGGCAGTTTTTAAATTCATTTATTCGTGAATAAGTTCATACATTAGAAAATCAGTGAAATTTCCACATTTTAAGAACTTCACACATTTTTTACACAAAATTTCACTCCACTTACGTTTTCTTAAAAAGTTATGGATCACATATTTGAGTAATAAATTTATATTCTGTCTAAAAATCCCACCTAAACAAGTCTTTCTCTAGTGAAATTTAGTTCTTTTCCATAAATTTCGATTTGAACACACTGTGCTGTTGGTGTGAGTGTTTTAAAATTTGTCAAAAATTTTTATATCATTAATTGTCTGCTTTTTTTAATTTTCATCTAAATAAGTTAATATAATTTTCGGCTAATTGTCCTTGTCTGTATCATTCTTCATCATCTCAGTTATTTTTTCATTTCATTTCTGCTTGAAAATTTTGTAATAAATTTCGCTTGATGTTTTTTTTCAATTTATGTTCAAATTTTTAGATGAAAAAAAAATTAAATAAATTTTATAAAAAACAAGCACCGTGTTAAAATTAATAAAATTATGTCAATTTAAATTAAACTACCAAATGGAAAAAAAGACAGGACGATGAACTTATTAGTGGACAAAAAATTGTTGATTGAATTTTATTAAATTTACCACCACATGGACGGTCTGGTTAATAAAAATGTTTTTTTGTTTGTGAAAATAAAATAAATTAATTTTTAATTGAAAAATTAAATATTTTTCTACGAACTCACAAGTCAAATTATTTATTAATAATTGAGGATTCAAAAACATTAATTTTTTTGTTCTCTAACTCAGTTTTAGGTCATATTCTAGTTCAGACTTTAGTTTAGATTTAAGTTCTAGTTCAAACTCAGATCCTAGTTCTGATTCTAATTCAGTTCTAGTTCAGTTCTTGTTCTGTTTTAATGCAGTTCTAGTTCAGTTATATTTTAATTTAAGTTCAGTTCCAGTTTAGTAATACTTTAGTGGAGTTCTGGTATTTTAGTTAATTTATGGCCAGATAAGTTTACTTTCTAAATTAGCCTTATTTTGATATCTTCAAGGAATTCCCAAATCTTAACATTGTATTCACTCACATTTAATATATAATTTAAAGTTTTTTTTTTCAGATTTCCCCACAAAATAATATTAAATACCATAAATTTAAAATTCCCTCCTTTTCTTCTTCTGTCTGCATGTTTTCCCACGTACGAGGAAAACGCATTTAATTGAGTTTATTTGCGTTTTATTTTCAATATATCGTTATTTATTTCTCTTAATTTTTTATTCACTTTAAATAGGTGTTCGCTATGTGAAAATTACTCCTCTAATAAAGTGTTTAAATTTAACACTTTTTTCCTTCACTCCCGAACAAAAAATAAGAAATCCACTTCTAAAAGGAATTTCGCTCTTTTACCCTTTTTCCATTTCGCATTTTTTTCTCTTTTTGGTGTGAGTTTATTGATGCCATTTTTTTTCTTCTTATTTTTTTGTTGTTCTATTTGTTTTCTCAGTACCTGAGGCATCCTTTTTTGTTGTTGTTGTTGTTGTGTGTGTTATTGATTGCTTTGGTGAGTTCAAGTGTGATTTGTTTTGTGGACGGCTGAACAAGTGCTGGTGGCATTGGCAATACTTTGGTTTGGGTAGAAGTGTTGGGGTTTTAAAATGTGACAATTTGCCATTTATACTGGATAGAAAATTGTATAATGGAGGGGCATGAGGTAAGACTGATACGTGTTACCTTAAGATGCAAGAGAGTGAATTTGATTTTAATGTAATAAATAATTTAATATAAATGAGATTTAATGCTTTTGGTTCTGATTAAAAACTGTATGAAGTAATTGAAATATATTGACTTCTAAAAACCACTTAATTTATATTTGTTATAGTTCTCGTTTATAAAATACTATAATTATATACG
>PYHX02000158.1:46263774-46296428 GCA_004302925.2 Cochliomyia hominivorax
TTCAATAATAAACATGTTGGTGATAAAATAAATGTTTGCCACGAACATATTACGAAATGAAGTTTCTTTGCGTGTGAAAACACATGGCAAGAATGAGTAAAAAATCTTATTCCGGGTTGATATCTCTGAAAAGTCATTCTTGTTGAGGACAACTCTGGAGGGTCACTAAATGCGCCCTGAACACATAGTCGTTAACTGACTTTTAAGTTACAGAATTATTCCCGAAAAAAACCGATTTGCATACAATGTGTGAAATCATTGTGTAGTACACATACTCATGCGGTTTCAAATGATTTCTTCTTCCTGTTACTACAGACAGGAATCTTATTTGTGGTTTTATTAAAAATGTTTAAAGATAAAATTAATTTCACTCCAATATTTATGGAAAACTAAACGTCGTTTTAAAATAAAAACTGACCACAATAAAATTGTCTTAGTGTTGGTGTGTGGTTATATCACACATATTGTCTCATTATTGCGGTTTTCCTGTTTTTCCGTGAATACACCCAATGCACACATAGCTAAATATATATGTGTTTGTATGTGTGTGTGTGTAAGCATGTGTTTATTGTTAATTTTATGTTTAATACTTTGTAATTTATTTTATAACTCTTGCGTTTCGTTTCCTTTCGTTTTTAATTTTCCTCTCTTTTTTTCTGTATTTTTATTTTTCATTGTCTACAACACTTTATTCACTAGAATTCCTTTCTTTTCTTTTGTTTTCAAACATTTAAAAATTTATAAACCGTTTTTATTTTTATTGTTTTTTCTTTTTGTATTTTTTTTCGAGATTTTCTTGTTGCAGTTTTGTCCTTGTTGTTACTTGGTTTTGTAGTTGTTTTCATTTTGTGGTCTATGAATTACAGTGGGTTTTTGAAAGGGCTAAAAAAGGAATATGTTACTATGAAAACATTTTAGTTTTAGTTAAGAAAGGACATATGTAAGGACTCTGATCAAAAATATTAAAATACGTTTTTCATTTACTAAAATTATTCAATATTTTCAATAGAACCCAACTTGGTTCTACAAAAGTAGGTCAAGCATTCAAGAGTCTGTCGTCAAACTGTCCAATATAATCAAACAGTACCGGTAGAATTTTTCTGTTAGGTGAAAGGAATGATCCACATAATGCTTCTAAAGCCAAACAATTAGAAAGAATTTTTAAACAAGTTCTTAACACATCCACTAGTAGAGCAGCCGTTTATCTAAGCGATCGGAATATTTGATACGAAAAGTTAAATTTATTGCAGGTTTTAAAACATAAAAGACTCAAAAAGCTGCTAATAATTGAGAGACCAAATACAGAGCACGAAAATTGGAGTCAAGTTTCAAAAAATATATACTTTTGCTGCATACCAAATAGAAAAACGTATGTTCTGGTAGATTTGTTTCTACTTTCCGGTGAAAGGAATGTTGAAGGGAAGCTTACGACCCAAAAGTGGCCAAATTTTCCAAAAAGTTCTTGGTATGGCAAACAATATGTAGTCGCGGTAAATTATTTGTACAACGGGTTCTATAATAACCGAAATTTACATCAAGGAGTGTTTGCTTCCATTCATAAGACTTCCTAATGTGTCCAGTTATTTTTACCCGACTTGACGTCATGTCACTATGTAAAAAGAGTCTATGAGTGGTACAAAAACAATGCTGAGGTATCTGTACAAAGAGAGGCAAATCTTCTAAACTGTCCGGAGCAAAGTCCAGTAGAGAGATATTGGGTTCTTGTTCAGAGAGATTTGAAATACACTGAAAAGGTGGTATACAATTGTGTAGATTTTAAATAGAGTTGGAATAGTTACCCGAGCAAAGTGTCTTATTCATATTCCATAATCAACATTTTATTTATATGAGTGATACCTCTCTCCCTCTGGTCTTTATATGTCCTTTGTTTTGTCCAGTTAACCAGTTCCTTGAGAAAATTGTGGGAAAAAATTTGAGAACTTGCACTGTTATTGTTCTATAGATATTCGATCATCAATATTTGCTTTGTATGTAGGATACTTCTCCTCCTGGTCCTATCGGAATTTGTATAGCCTATTTACTTTCAGGTATTTTGGAATCATTCTGTGAAAATGTTATCAAAATTTGGCCCAACCATTTTAGAGTCTTTACGTTACATACATGTATACTTACATACATTCATATATAGACATGCATACATACATACATACATACATACATACATACATACATACATACATACATCTATACATACATACATCATACATACATACATACATACATACATACATACATACATACATGCATACATACATAAATACATTCATATATATATAGACATACATACATACACACATACATACATACATACATACATACATACATACATACATACATACATACATACATACATCTATACATACATACATACATACATACATACATACATACATACATACATACATACATACATAAATACATTCATATATATAGACATACATACATACATACACACATACATACATACATACATACATACATACATACATATATACATACATACAAACATATACACACATCCTATTATATATATATATAGATATCAATCTTAACAACTTTTCGATCTCACTTCTTACAATTGTATATAAATAAACGTATGTGGGCATGATCATTAGGGAGATCCCTGGACAATGATATTTGACTCTTTCATAACGAAAATTGTATGGCATTAAAAATATTCCCAGAAGATATCTGAAACATTTATCAGATCTTATATAGCAACATTTCAAGGAAATGATCACGAGTTCCCGCAGAAGTGAGTGGAGTCAAAAATACTCCAATATCATTCTTATTCTCCAATTATTGAATTTTCTTTATCTTAAGATTTTTTTCAACTCACCCCTTAATTATCCCCAATTACCCAAATTTTCTCACCTCCTCCAAAATAACTCCTTCTTTATACTTTTACCCACTTTTTCACTTTTATATATATTAATACTAATGTAAATATGTTTCTGTGTATGTGCAAGTGTGTGTAATTGTTTTTAAGTTAAACAGAGCGATAAATAGTATATGAGCACTTGGTTAGTTAGTTAGTTTCTTTTGTTGTTTGTTACTTTTGTCTTGTGTTGTTGTTGCTGCTGCTTTTGTTGTTATTTAATTTGTTTGGTTGCTGGTTTGTTTGCTTGTTTGTTACTTCTATTTTTCAAACAATACAAAGTGGTTGCAGTATGTTGCAAGTAGTAAAATATATTAAGAAAAAAAACAACAACAATAGAAATTTTAAAAGAAAGTAAAACGAACAAAAGTGGTAAAAATCCTTTTTCAAAACTTTTTTTTGGAAGAATTCTTGGTGTTAAATTCCTTTTAAATTTAAATTTTAAAGGAAAATTAAAAAGTGGAAGAAAAAAAAAAACGAATTCAAATACTAATTCCATGAGTTACATTATTAGTTCTCCAAAAAAAACGACAATAATGGTTAGATGGTAGCAACAGGGGATGTAGTACTTCTACATATCGCTAATGAGAAATTCTGATAGGTTTTTATTCTAATTTGTCGATTGAAGAAAAAATTTGCTTTAAATTAGAGGTTGTAGAAGCTATAGAAAATACTCAGGCCAAATTTCATTAAGCTCTATCAATTATTGTGAATGCGTGATAACAACAGATTGACAGACAGACGGATGGACTGAGAGAGAGATAGACAGACGGGCGGACTGAGAGACAGATAGACAGGCAGACAGACAAACAGACAGACAGATAGATAGATAGTAGATAGATAGATAGATAGATAGATAGATAGATAGATAGATAGAAAGATAGATTAATAGGTAGACATAGCAAAATCGACCCCGATTTTGATTTGATACAATAATGTATACATTATGTGGTCTTACCATCTTAGCGCTACTTACGGAATAACAAAGTTAATATACCCTCTTCATCAGTTGTGGGGTTTTAGGTTGTTATAATAAATTATTTATTGAAGATATTTACCCGATGTATTTAGAAATATCAGATACACTAAATCATATTCCTATAAATGCTCTTTGTTGTTCTTAGTGCTACTTGATGTGTTATAATTCTATAAACGCAGACGTAAAGTCTTTCTGAGACTTCCAAATACACTGATAACATTTTATGAGGAAATGAAAACATTAAATGCAAAAAGCCAAAGTGTAAACCAATAAAAATCAGCATAAAGAGAATCGTCTAAAATTCTAACGAAAAGAAATGAAAGGAATAAAATATATTAATTTAGACATCCCTGACTCATCATGTTATTGCCAAGATTTGAGATCAAATAATGTTTCGGATGTAGAAACATAATTTCAGTGGTTGTAGTGTTATGATTCGAGCAGCTTTCAATTGGCAAATCTAAAATTTAGTTTTGTTTAGCAATGTAATGCTGCGGTACATGTTTCAAAGCAGTACAGAATATAGCTCTAATTGCAGTTCGGACTTAAGCCCAATAATTATATTGTGGGCATACATAGTTCGTAATCGTAACAGGTCTTTTTTTAATTTAACACTGGTAAAAATGTTAAAAAAAACAAGTTTGGGAGAAAATTGATTTGAAAAGGGCAGTTAAGCTTTAAATTACTTTTGGAACATTAAATGAAATACAAATAAAGTTTTTTGGTTAAAAACGTTATTTGACCACTAAATATTTGCTTCTTTCAATTTTTCTTAAAAAAAATATCTGCGTTTATAGAAATATGCACCAGTGTATTAAGTATCTATAATAATAAGTATTTTTGCAGAGATTCCTTGAAAATGTCCTCACAATCAAACTCTTAAAGAACAGATTTATCCTAACGAGTATCCCTACAGAGCGAAGAAAAATTGCATCAGGGAGAGAGCTTCCTCTCATATATAACAAATTTTAATTGTCCTTTTACCACTCAAGAGTTAAAAAGTTATATTAATCTTAAGTTAGAACCTTTAAAAATTAAATTTTTGTGTTTTGTCACCTTAAAAATGTGACAATATTATTTATCGATAAATCGATTTTTGGTTCTGAAATTAAAATTTTTTTTGTAGCTTTGTAAATAAATTTTATCGGGAATGCAACAAAAAATTCAACAAACTTGAGGCAAAAATTTATCACAATCCCTATTCAAAGTTGCTCAATTTCAAAAAATATATTTTTTTAAGTTCTCAAATCCGCAAAGCTGGAATCATTTTTAAATTATTCTTTATATATGGCTTCATTGGAAGGATAAACGTCCAAGAAATATTATCTGTTGGATGGCGCTTATAATGACAGAGCGATGATTTCACGAATTTGGATTTTGGGTATTTTTCGACGAAAAAGTGGCAGTTTTTAAATTCATTTATTCGTGAATAAGTTCATACATTAGAAAATCAGTGAAATTTCCACATTTTAAGAACTTCACACATTTTTTACACAAAATTTCACTCCACTTACGTTTTCTTAAAAAGTTATGGATCACATATTTGAGTAATAAATTTATATTCTGTCTAAAATCCCACCTAAACAAGTCTTTCTCTAGTGAAATTTAGTTCTTTTCCATAAATTTCGATTTGAACACACTGTGCTGTTGGTGTGAGTGTTTTAAAATTTGTCAAAAATTTTTATATCATTAATTGTCTGCTTTTTTTAATTTTCATCTAAATAAGTTAATATAATTTTCGGCTAATTGTCCTTGTCTGTATCATTCTTCATCATCTCAGTTATTTTTTCATTTCATTTCTGCTTGAAAATTTTGTAATAAATTTCGCTTGATGTTTTTTTTCAATTTATGTTCAATTTTTAGATGAAAAAAAAATTAAATAAATTTTATAAAAAACAAGCACCGTGTTAAAATTAATAAAATTATGTCAATTTAAATTAAACTACCAAATGGAAAAAAAGACAGGACGATGAACTTATTAGTGGACAAAAAATTGTTGATTGAATTTTATTAAATTTACCACCACATGGACGGTCTGGTTAATAAAAATGTTTTTTTGTTTGTGAAAATAAAATAAATTAATTTTTAATTGAAAAATTAAATATTTTTCTACGAACTCACAAGTCAAATTATTTATTAATAATTGAGGATTCAAAAACATTAATTTTTTTGTTCTCTAACTCAGTTTTAGGTCATATTCTAGTTCAGACTTTAGTTTAGATTTAAGTTCTAGTTCAAACTCAGATCCTAGTTCTGATTCTAATTCAGTTCTAGTTCAGTTCTTGTTCTGTTTTAATGCAGTTCTAGTTCAGTTATATTTTAATTTAAGTTCAGTTCCAGTTTAGTAATACTTTAGTGGAGTTCTGGTATTTTAGTTAATTTATGGCCAGATAAGTTTACTTTCTAAATTAGCCTTATTTTTGATATCTTCAAGGAATTCCCAAATCTTAACATTGTATTCACTCACATTTAATATATAATTTAAAGTTTTTTTTTCAGAATTTCCCCACAAAATAATATTAAATACCATAAATTTAAAATTCCCTCCTTTTCTTCTTCTGTCTGCATGTTTCCCACGTACGAGGAAAACGCATTTAATTGAGTTTATTTGCGTTTTATTTTCAATATATCGTTATTTATTTCTCTTAATTTTTTATTCACTTTAAATAGGTGTTCGCTATGTGAAAATTACTCCTCTAATAAAGTGTTTAAATTTAACACTTTTTTCCTTCACTCCCGAACAAAAAATAAGAAATCCACTTCTAAAAGGAATTTCGCTCTTTTACCCTTTTTCCATTTCGCATTTTTTTCTCTTTTTGGTGTGAGTTTATTGATGCCATTTTTTTCTTCTTATTTTTTTGTTGTTCTATTTGTTTTCTCAGTACCTGAGGCATCCTTTTTGTTGTTGTTGTTGTTGTGTGTGTTATTGATTGCTTTGGTGAGTTCAAGTGTGATTTGTTTTGTGGACGGCTGAACAAGTGCTGGTGGCATTGGCAATACTTTGGTTTGGGTAGAAGTGTTGGGGTTTTAAAATGTGACAAGTTGCCATTTATACTGGATAGAAAATTGTATAATGGAGGGGCATGAGGTAAGACTGATACGTGTTACCTTAAGATGCAAGAGAGTGAATTTGATTTTTAATGTAATAAATAATTTAATATAAATGAGATTTAATGCTTTTGGTTCTGATTAAAAACTGTGTGAAGTAATTGAAATATATTGACTTCTAAAAAGTACTTAATTTAAATTTGTTATAGTTCTTGTTTATAAAATACTATAATATATATACGATTGTCTGATCAAAATCAAATTGAAATGTTTGACAGACTATATACATCGGAAAAAATTGGTTAAAACATTTAAGATAATTTTGAGCTCAAAAAAGTGAAGTCGGGAAAATATGTTTCGATCTTTTAAGTATCGATTTAGGTTCATTTAAAAATTGTGAGAATCTCATCCAGGATGGTGTTATAATATGGAACAGGTTTATACATAAGTGGGCGGACATTATTAGATCTGATTTATACAGACGGAATCGGTATATTCTTCTTACTTTCTGTAGGCGCTGTGAATAACTTTAGGATGGCAGCTGTGCTTAAAACTTATTCTAATTTAGTTAGTTGTATTAGAGTATATAAAGGCAGCAAAGTATACCCCAAAATAGCTTTAGATTTTACTCTGCCCCATTTAGATCCTCAATTCTCATCATAGAGATTGGCAGATTAATTCTCTAGTTGTTTTCTTTCCTTCTGACTTTTGCCAGTCAAAATTAGTTATCGTTTTAGAGTTCTAAGAAAGTGAACACCTTTACTTGAGAATTTCGGCATAAGGCGTTTCCTCTTTTACCATCTTCTCGGATATTTCATTTTTAAACGTGGCGTTTCTTACAATCTTGTTGATCTTTCATTTATTTTTTGGGTAATTTTTTCCCTTTGGCTTCCATTTACTGGGACGAACTACAGTGGGAGTTTCAGTGCATCAGTTTACTTCCTTTTCTTCATTCGTTTTGTTGAAAAGCATTTTTAACTTTTTGGTCCTGTTTTTTTATGACACAGTTATCATTACAATGATTTTGATCGTAGTTCATAATAATGTCAATGTATTTATTACTGTGTAGTATTATCTCTTATCCCTGTCAAGATAATAACCAGGGTAACATTGTAGTTACTGGATGATAACAGTCAGGCTGATTGCCGACTCTTCATAGCCTTCAGTACTGGGCATATAAAACCCTGAATCATAAACATTTTGTATTGACTAGAGGAACGACGAAGACGTCACTTTGCTGACTGTCTGCTTCATCTACTTAATCTCGCTGAACCCAATATAAGACTGAATCAATACCTTATAGTCTATAGACTGTTCCCTAGTTTAGACTACTCTAATCTTATTATTTAAAACAATTTTGAAATTAACAAGTAGCGAATGGCGTTTGGTAATTGCTTAGTAAAACTTTAATCAGAAAAATTCTGACCGATTCTCACAAAATTTGGAACGGTATAAATCTTTAATGGTTATTAATGTAGCACTTTTTTTTGAGTTTTATACAATTTAAATTGATTTTCGAAAGTGGGGTATTTATGAGAGCTACTGTCACTGTCATTCTCATTCGAGGAAGACATTTGGCCCAAAAAGTTGTGCAGACCAAACAACATCGATATATCTTAAAAATTGTGAACGATGTAGTATTCACAAAGTCACTGAGACAGATATTTAGCCAGTCAGACAGAAGAACGAACACCATTAAAAAGACTTAGGAATTGTTTCAGAGTTGATCACACACTTTTAAGTGGGGTTAACATTATATCTTTTGTGCGTTTAAAATATCTTATATATCCTAGACCTATGGTGGTCTAAGATAAATAAATATCTTGTAGAAAAATTATCTGTGTTTGTGATTTATAGAGAGATAAACTACTGGACCGATTTTGTCGACAATTTTTTACAAAACGATTCCAATATATTCGAAAGTACATAGATATATACGAATTTTCGGTAGGTTTAGGGGGAGAGGTAACCCACATACAAAGCTTATATTAATTATCGTCTATCTAAGGAACAATTAATGTGAGAGTTTAAAAATTGGCTCCAAACACTTTCACAAGGAACTGTTTTACTGGACTAAATGTAGGACGGATTTAGTAGGATAGGAGAGGGGAGAGTTAGTCCCATGTAAAGCAAATATTAAATATTGAATATCTTTAGAACTATTGAGGCGAAAGTGTTAAGATTTCATTCCAATAACTTGCTCAAGAAACAGTTTTACTGGACAAAATGTATAACGAATATGATCGAGGATAGAGGTACATCTCAAGCAACTGTTTCTTTGGTCAAAATGTGGGACGGAAAGAGTCAGGGGTGCAGTAGCCCCTGTACAATGCAAATATTAATAATTGAACATCTTAAGAATGATTGTAGTGAAAGGTTAATGGTTGAGATAAAAGGGAGAGCTGCCTCCCACTAAAACCAAATATTAATTATTGAATATTTAGAGAGTTTTCGAACTAAGAACGGTCAAGATTAGAAGGAAGATGTAACCTCTATTCAAAGCAAAAATTAGTAGTCGAATATCGGAATGAAAATCATCCTATAAGGATGATTTTTATATGCATTGCGGCTTAAGAAAATTTTTGCGGGATCCAGAATTGAGAAGAATTTTATGTAGCAAAGTACACCGAATAAACTCTTGTGTATAATACTTTTTTAAGTGGATGGACTTTACCTTTGGAAACGATTAGAAAAATTTTAAGAAATTACATTGCGTGGCAATAGAGGCCCGATGAATCGTTGACTTCAGAAGCTAAAGTGGATAATAGTCTATAGGATCGACAAGTATCCAATATCCCTACTGACAGAACACATTCGTTACGACAATTTTTTTAGGGACTTAAAGTTGCATTATAACTTTCTCCACACTGTAGAGTCCTAAGAGGCATTTTAGAATATTTCACAATATCTTTACAAAAATATTCTAAATCTAAAATTCAAGTATTAAATTATTCACTCATTTAAACTTAAGTTTCCCTTAACCACCCGCTATCGTTTTCAAGAAATTCGATTTTGTTTTCAAACAATTTCATTTCTATTCAATTTCTATTGATTAACAATTCATTATCCTGTACCTTTACACAATGAATACATTAGAGGTTGGTTGGAGCATGAGTTTTAACTCTCAGCTCTTTTTCAGTTTCCACAAACTGAACTCCTTTTACTCCCCCTCCCACATACACCCACACACTTACACAGACAGTTATAGCATTTAAACAACTCAGTCATGTAGAGGAAATACAAAAAGAGTTTTGCTCCAATTTCACGTTTAAAGTGGTGAAGAAAAAACTAATTGTAAGTGGTTTGGAACAAAAATATTATGGTTAAAAGCCCACAAGAGGGAGTCGTAAAAAAGGGTGGTAAGAGAGTTAATGGACTTTTGGATAAGAAAATGAGGGGGAGGAAGTTTTGTTAAAGGAAAGTAAATAAGAAAAGAGTTGCAGTAAATGTGGTCAAGTGGTCATGATAGCAAATAACAAATGTTGATGTATGTGTGTAAGAGAAAGATAGAGATAAAGAGGGGTGAGAGTGTATGAAACGGAAAACGGAAACAAAACAAGGGATCTTTTGCTTTCTTTGCAAAATATTGAACTAAAATGTTACATTTAGCTTAGATTTCACTTTTTTCCGTTTTGCATAAGGAGTGAAATCGAAAAATTCTTGACATACGTTTTTGGTAATTTTTTTGATTAAGTTACATGTCAGTTAAACAAATTAAATTTGAATAAAATATGTGACCGGAAAAAAGTGCGTACCTACAAAAAAGTTGCTCCAACAAAAAGTTATCCAAAAGTCGCCATCAAACTGTTTTCAATGGTATTAAACTGTATTAGGAGAACTTGTTTGTTGATAGAAAACCTGGTTCAGGTAAAAGTAGTGGTCCGCATGAAGTTTCTAAAGCCAGAAAATAGAAAAGAGATTCCAACACATCTGGTAGGAAAGTATACCGGTTAGCTGGGTGCTCGGGCGATTTGGTACTAAAAATTAAAGCTAATGCAGGTTTAAATACATACAAGGCTAAAAGGTTCCTGACAGGAACGCTGCTTAAAATTTAGAGTGTAAAAACAGAGCACAGAAATTGAAAATTCAATCTTGCATTATAAAGAACGATGAAACGAATATTCAGGTAGATATTTCGCAACTTCTTGGTCAAAAATTTTATGTAGCTAATGCTTGAGGGAATAAAAAAATTAAGGATGCAGAAAAGTGAAGGATACCAAAAAGTTCTTGGTATGGTTGCGGTCAAAGAAGCCAATCATCTGTTAAAACAGGCTCTACAAATACCGAAATTTACATCATGGAATGTTTCCAAAAAGAGGCTGTTTCCATTCAAAAGATATCATAATGTGTCCACTTTGTTAGGTGCACCAGTGACTAAGGCCAGTGAAGAGATATTGGGTTCTTGTTAAAAGAGAACTGAAGATCACAAAATAATAATATTTTTAATCGAATAGAAAAAAGAAAGAAATAATTGTAAACATATATGTATGTTAAGAATTTTTCAATCTCACTTGTTGTAATTTTCTCTTTTCTATTATTTAAAGGTTTTTCCTTTCTCATATTTTCTGTGGTCATTTTGATGGTGTTCTAAATATAGTTCGATTTTCACTTTTTTTCTCATGGCGATATTTTGTTGAGGACTTTTTTCCGGTTGTGTGTTCTTTGTTGGCACCCATGAATGGAATGAATATTTTGAAAATATAAAAAAACCCAAAATTTTATGATTTTTTTTGTTTAATAAAAAAGTTCATAGATTTTTTTTGTCGGTTATTTATTTTTGTTTTTGCGTGTGGCATTTCGTTTTAGGTTTATGAATTGAAATGGAAATTTATATCATTCATGATTTCCATTAAAACAGGTCCGTTGTGTTGTATTTTGTTTGTACGAGTGAATGAATGAATGAATGAATGAATGAATGAAGAAATGTTTGTCCTTATAGGAAAATAAAAAAGAGAGAAAGAGAGATTCTTTCATTCATATTTGTTTTTTATTTTTGATTTGAAAACCATATTTGATTTGAATTCAATGTTCAGTTCTATTTTTCTATGTCTTTCTTAATTTCCCTTTAGAAAAAAGGGGTTGTTAAACGTAAAAAAAGTTTTCTATTTTTTCTGTTTTTTTTTATTTCTGAAAAGTCATTTGATATACATTTTCTAAAGAATTTTATGGATGTTAATACAATAAATGGATTTTGTTTTCTTCTTTTTCTTTTGGTAATAGAAAAGAAAGGAGTTTTTTTATTTAAATATTTAATATGTGTTTGTATGGGTGTAAATAATTCATTAATCATTTAAATTTCTAACTGTCTGAGTTGATTTAAAATATGTTAAAATTTTTTTCAATGTTCCAAGGAATGATTGGCAAGTTATTTCTCTAAGTGGAAAAATGTATGGTAATTTAAGCTCCATAATTTAAATAGGTTTATATTTGGAGAAACCTTAAAGTAACAGAAATTAATTATGTTAAAAGTAAAAATGTTATTGTCTGTCAATTCCGGCTATGTGATACCTTACATCTCTTTATCATTTCCCTTCCGGGAATTCCAGGGAATAAATTAGAATAACATATCTATATACACAAATATGAATCTGTGTTCCCCATATACCCGAAAATCTCATAGGTCATAAAAAATATCGATAGGACCTGGGGGAGAGGTAACCCCCATACAAGGAAAATATTGTTTACCGAATATCAAAAGAAGCACTTCATCGAGAATTTTTAAATTTGTGTTGGATTTGGATGACGGGGAGAAGTGTCCCCAGCTGCAAAGAAAATGTTCATTATCGATTATATAAACAAATATAACACCAAAAGTTCTCAAATTCGAACCCAAACACATTCTCAAGAATTTGATTTACTGCTTATAGGACGGGTAGGATCAAGGGGAAGGGTACTCCCATACAAAGCAAATATTAATTATCGAATATCTAAAAAAAATGTAAAAGCGGAGGTATTCAAATTGGTTACAAATACTTTCCTAAGGATCATTTTTACTGACCGAATTGTAGGACGTATAGGACCATGGGGAGAAATCCTCCCATACAAAGCAAATAATGATTATCAAATATCTTAAGAACTATATCAGCGAAAGTTCTAAAATTTGGTCCAAATCACTTTCTAATGGAACTATTTTAGTGAACAGAATGTACAACCGTTAGGACCAGGGGGCGTACATCCACAGCGAAAGTGCCTAAATTTGGTTCTAAACAGTTTACTTGGACAAAATGTAGGACGGTTAGGATCAGGGGGGCGTACATCCACCCTACCAAGGAAAATAATAATTGTCGAGTATCTAAACAACTATAACAGCGAAAGTGCTAAAATTTGGTTCTAAACAGTTTAACTGGACAAAATGTAGGACGGTTCAAGGGAAGAGGTAGCTCTCATGCAATGAATATATAAAATCTAGAACGACCAGGGCCAGGGGCATTTGGCAAAATGTTTTTTGCATTGTGATTTGTGCATTTTTTTTGCGATGCAAGAAGTATTACAAGATACCAGAAAGTGAACGATTTGTCATCTCCACTTTTAGACAGTACATCTATGACATTTCCTGGATTAACTACTGGTTAGAATGACTCGCAATTTCATTAGGATATGTCCGTCATTAACAAATAAATTCGTTTGTAGAATAGACACCTGAAAGAGATCATTATGCTGCCAGACCATAAGTACAAAATTTCGACTTGAATAATACTTCAGTGCTCTGGCACTGAATCACTTTTTAGTGGAGAAAAGTTTTTCGTCTGATTTGTGATATTTTTTTTTATTTTATAAATATGTTTTTAAATATTTTTCATACATTGTGAAAAAAAGTTAAACAAATTATTCAATATTTTTAATTAAACGAATTTTTCCAAAATTTTCTATGAAAAACATTTCTAATTTAAAAACTATTTAAAGTAAATAGTTCTAACAACTTAATAATGAATCTTTCTATTTAAGATACGAAATGATCAAAATAATACAAATTATTTTCTATACACGATAACTTTTGACTTTCTCGAGTCGTTTTCACAAATTTAATTCCTTATAAAATTATATTCAATGCTGACAAATAAATTTTATTGTTGGCAAATAAGAAGAAAAGAAATTTTCTTCACAACAAACTATTTTGAAAAACAAGAAACTTTAATACGAGAATACAAAGAAGAATTACTGACACACGAAATTTTCTAACAGTGCACAGTGGGAAAGAATAGGAGAAAAAGTTGGTAATAAATATGTTAACATTTTACACCAAATTGAGAAAAATATTATCAAAAATCGGTGTGGGAAGTAATGCGGGGGTCGGTCCATAATTTTTAATTCCCGTATAACCATCGAGAAAACCATTTTTTTAAAACGCAAATGAATTTATTTTAGTAACATTATAACACTTAAGAAATACAAATTATACGAGGGCCGTTCATAAATTTTTCGAGAAAACCATCTTTTTAAAATGCAAATGAATTTATTTTAGTAACATTATAACATTAAAAAAATAAAAATTATACGAGGGCCGTTCATAAATTTTTGGGTGGTCATTTACAACCAACAAGATGGTGTAGGGTGATACATAGTCGGGATTGACCGACTATAGCATTTTTACTTATTTTTAAATTAATTTAAAGTTTAACTGTCATTTCTTAACGCATGAATGGGTGATCCTATGTTGAGGATTACTTCGTTCTAGCATTGGTTCCATTATCTTTTATGAAGTTTTGAAGATTTAAGTTTAAGCTCTGTTTTTATTACACTTTCGGTTTGGTCACTATTTCAATAAACTTTACGGGTAATGTATTCCCACAAGTTCCACGTTGGGTTTGATTGCAGACTTCAAGACGGCTAGTAAAACAGTGGTATGTTGTGTTCACTAAACCATGATTAAGACGACTTTGAAACATGTCAGGCAGCATTATCTTGCTGGAATATGCAATTTTCATTCATAAAAGAAAGTTGGCACAAAATATATTTTAGATTTGCCAACTGCACAAAATACAGCCCAAACTATAGCACAAGCAACGAAAAATTTAGATTTTCACATCCGGATATCGTTGATGATGTCAAATCGTGCCAAAAACATGAAGTTCTAAATGAAATTTTTTTTCGTTAGAGAAATTATCTATTTCCACTCAGTCAAGACACGGAAGAAATTAGTTTGCTCTTTATTTGTGTAGAATTCTATTTGTTGTTTCATGCTTTATAAGATTAATCTGTCTCTTTATTAATTTTGAACATCCCTTACGAAACCTTGAATTCAGAATGTTTAATTTTATGAACAATTTCATTATTGTTTCATCATTAGTCATGAAAAAAATAATAATTTGGATCTCTGAAAGTTTGGATCTTGAGAAGTTTCCTTTAACGGCTTTAAACTTTATGAAAGTTATTGATTAAATTAGAAAATTGTGCAGTAAAACTGAGATATTTTCATTAAGCACATACACATTATTTTTGCGTTTACAGAAATATTCCAAATAAAATGGCACCAAAAACATTTGATCGCATAAGTAATGCAAACCACAAGGCTAAGAAAAAATCTTGTTTCCTTTAAAAAAAGTACCGTTAAGTTGGCTCTCATTAAAAAACCTTCAATTTTATTTGTAGAACAACAGTGATAAAATAAAATAAGAGAAGAAATTTAAATGCGTTTATAGTAATATGCATCAGTTTATGTATTTTTATAGAGAATTACAAGGACTATTTAAATGCAAAATGCTTTTGAATTCAATTTATTAATATATTTTTGGCGAATTAAAAACAAATCACTTAACCGAGGTAAAGAAATGGCCACCGATTATCACCCTGACCAGGCATGAGCCACGTCCATATTAACTCGAATATAAAAAATCCTCAAATAATGAGGTGCGAATTTAATCAATATTATTCAGTTATTCCAAAATTTTGACAACAAATTTTCTTTCCTAGCCCACTGTGCAAAAGAACAAACAAACAAACATTAACATCGCCCTTTTCAAAAGTCACAGAAAAATTTCTTTTCGAATTATTCTGTTTACAAGATTCTCGTATTTTTGCCATTTTCTTTAACTGCATTTTAGTTAACAACAATTGTTTTGCAGCATCAGCTAACAAAAATTAAAAAAAAAAAATAGAAATGAACAGAAGAAGAAGAAAACTTTTGTTTAAAAATTTTATTTTTTTCAGTTTTATTTTATATAAAATGGAAAAAGGAGAGTTTGAAACTTAGAAGGGATTTTGTTGTAAAACAAGAAGAAAACTAAAAGATTAATTTGTCAACGTACAAGTGAGAGTTAACAAAATATAACAAATAAAAATTTAAAAGAGAAAAAATGAAAACAAAAACAAAAAATACATAAAAGAATTTACTAACTTTTTTATTCTATAGAATAGAAATAGAAGGTAGCTCTGCAGTGACTGAGCGGTAGCTGCTGCTAAAAGAAAAGTTTCAATAATAAGCATTAAAACTACAGATTTTACAATGTAATTGGAAGAGAAGGGAAAAAACAACAACAACAAGAAATACATTAACTGCGACAGAGTTGTTGTTGTTGACGTTGTTATGAGTTGTAATTTATAAAAGAGCATTTTGTAGTAGCTGTTGTAGAGAAATCATACAATGCTACAGCAGCATTAAAAACTTGGCTAAATTACTGCTGCTGTTTGAAGAGACAAATAGCAATAGAATTGTTAGTTAGAACGTGAAAGAAAAGGGATGAACCTTAAAGATTCCAAAGTAAAACCGCGTTACTAAGACAACAGTTTCTAGACTTAATATGTTTTATATGTCAAACAAATGAATCTGATTGAAATCAGTGACCAGAAAGAAGCGCGTACTAAAATAATTTAATAATTTCAACAAAACCCAACTTTAACCCAACAAAAAGTTGGTCAACCAATCGAAAATCTGCCGTTAAACTTTTTCCCATGTTATAGTACCGGGAGAATTTGTCCATTGATAGAGAGTCTGTTTTAGGTAGAAAAAATGATCCTTATAATATTTCTAAAGCCAAAAAAGAGCCCCCAACACATCTGGTAAGAAAGCAGCCCGGTTAGCATAGAGCTCAGACTGTTTGGTACGAGGATTAAAAAGTTTCTCATAGATATGCTGCCAAAAATTTACAGGCTAAAAGCGAAATACTGAAATTGAAGTCAAGATTCTTATTGCATAGTGGATGACGAAACTTATGTTCTAGCAGATTTTTCCCAAATTTCTGGTCAACTATATAATGTTGCTTATGATCAAGGGAATATTGAACAAAATTTAGAATCCAAAAATGGTCAAAATTTCCCAAAAAGATCTTGTTATTGCAAACAAAATGCACTTGTGACAAAAGAAGCCAATCATTGTTACAACGGGCTCTACAAATACCAAAATACCTAATTTGGAATCCTTTCAATTTGGTAAAGATGATCTTGAGTGTTGCAAGAACAATAATGTGGTATTTGTACCAAGAAAAGCAATTGCTCGCAGCTAAGGACTGTTGAATGATAATGGGATTTTGTTAAAAGAGAATTTAGAGCACAAAAAATGTGTCCAAAAATGTGTTAGATTTTAAACGGAGATGGACGTTAATGGAAGAGTTTCCGGAAAAGCTTCAAAATTTCATCTCTTTAATTTGTAATAAATTTCCGTTTTAACTGTATATAACTCCCAAATAAGGATTAAACTATCAAAACTGCACACGCAGAGAAAAAATATGTTTGCGGTAATCATAAACGAGAAGCAACATACTATTGTTATCAGATATTGTTACTGTAACTAAAAATTAGTTTGGGATTTTGCATTAATAATACTAGTTATTTTTATTATTTTTATCGTCACTAAAAATATGGTTATAACAATAAAAATATTGTTATTGCAATAAAAAGTTTGTTTAATCGCATTGTGATTTTTATTTTTAGTTCAATCAAAAAAATTATAATCAGTTAAATATATTTTCAACATATTATGATCATAATGTTTTTTTTTATTTAGTAAAAATAATTTTATTGCGTCAAGAAAATTATTATCAAAATAAAAAAGAACTCAACAATTTACATGTTGGTGATAACAATAAATGTTTGCCGCAAATATATTAGTGTTTGCGATGAACATATTGCGAAATGACTTTTCTCTGCATGCAAACGACGAGAATGAATTCTGCACTATTAGAATTCACTCATATGAAAATCTTTAAAATTGTTTCAGATTTAAGGAATATATTAAACATTATTATCACCTGAGGTGTCCAAGCTCACTGCTATCATTATGTGAAATTTTATTGAAATCGGATTAGATGTTCCAAAGTTACAGATTTATTTCAGTTTCTTTTTTATTTGAAACACTTTGTATCGGCTGCGTTGTGAGACCTATTAGTTCAACTAATGGGGGAGTGAAAGCATTCCTCTTGCAAAATAAAATTTAAATACTCTTTGGCTATAACTACGACAATTTTGAAATAAATTGAATTATTGGCAAAACATATTTTTGTAATGCGAAGTAAAAAAGCTCTTAAAAACAGGTTTTCTAATCCTCAAATCTTATAACTTCATTTTTAACTTAAAACTTTAAGAAACTACTTTTTTTAAGGGACATCCTTAATTAGCTTTTCTACATAGACAAATAAATAGCTCCTACACACTTACACTCACATAAACACACACACACACTTGTATCTCTCTTCTCAAAAAAGGGAAAAAATTGTTATTTACAAAAGAAAAACATTTCAAGGTTACATCATAATTTAAACACTTACACAGACACTTCAAGTGTTTTTCTTTCATGTACTTGTTGTTGTATGTTTGTTTATTTTTTCTTAAGCTTTTGCTTTTTTAGTTGATGCTGTTGTTGTTGTTGTTAATATTGCTGTTGCATATTTGTATTTTGATGTAACATTTTGAGAACTTTTTTCAGAGAGATTTTTTTCCTAAATCAACAATTCTTAACAAAAATGGGTCATTAAACAATGTTAAAGACGAACAAAACAAAAGTGATGGAAAAGTTAAAAATGAAGACTAGAATAACAAGTAAAAATGCTATATAAGGCTATGGCGAATCTTTAATACTCTCCACCACAAATGTGTGTGAAGTAAATAAATTATGTTTCGTGTATACACTCATAGACGTGCAACATTTAAGAAGTCATAAAATTAGTTACATTTTTAGCTATAACTTTTTTCAACCGAACCGATTTTGACAATTTTGTAGTGGTAATGAAGTACGAAAGTTTTCTGCTTGAACTTAGTGGTTGCCTCAAATATCGGTCCATATCTTTTAATGTACTAAACGACTCAGATTAAAATTTGATGCAAGTATATGTATATACATTATGGGGTTTGAGATGATTCATTCTTAGCGTTACACACGCAATGACAAAGTTAATATACCCTCTTCACCACTTGTGGTCGTGGTGGATATAAAAATATGAAATCTTTAAGAAATTTCTGTAACTTTTTTAATAAATTTTGATGAAAAAATAATAAAAAAATAAAAAACTGTCAAGTCTATCTCGAATGAATGTCTACTGAATGAACGTATCAGTGAATGAATGAATGAATGTAACTGGCTACGTATGAGTGATATTAAATGAAATATGTTATGTGTTGTATGGAGAGTTTATTAAATTAATATCAATCATACGTCAGATAAATGTTTCGTAACAAAAGAAAAAAAGTTTTTAGTTCTTTTATTTGTTCTCTTTTGATAGAATTTTTTTTCATAAAATGTTAAATTAATAACTTTGTGTGATCTTGTGTTTGAAAAATAATTTTTTATAAAATGAAAGTGACAAAAATGAAAGGAAATTGTTTCTTTGGGAAAAAAGTTTTTTTTGTTACAAATTTTTATTAAATTATTTATTATTAAATTATTTAGTTGAAAATAAAAAAAAAAAAAAAAAAAAAAAAATTATGAAAGAAATTTTATTAAAAATTTCATAAAGAGAAACAAATTTAAGGAATGAGATCGAAAAATTCTTAATATGGTAGCGTTTTTGTAAAAATTGCTTGATGTAAATTTCGTTATTTATAGAGTCTGATGTAATAAATGATTGACTTCTCTTGTTGCAACTGCATATTGCTTGCAATACCAAAATTTTTTTGGAATGTTTTCACTGTTTTTGGGTTCTTTTCTTTATCATTCCTTGGAAAAAAAATCAAATTTTTAAACATGATTTATGTGGATTAAGATTTTGGATATTTCCTTAAGGATTTGTGGGAATCTTTTGAGTATCCTGATTCAAGAACACTTTTGCATTCATTGTGCTTAAATTTATTAATTTTAATTATTATTAATGTTTATATAATAAATTTATTGTTCCAGAAAAATAGCTAAAATTCGAAATTTTTAGTTTTATGCAAATTTCAACATCAGATGATGTACTTTTCCTTTAATAATTGTGAATCTTCAAGTCCTACAGTTTTCGCAGATATTTGTATGAGAAGTTTATACCGAAGCTGAAAATCCAACCAAAACTAAGTTTTCTATAGTCAAGTTTAGTTTTTTTCTATATTCGACAAATTATACAAACAAAAACACGCATTTTTTAAACATAACTTTTGCCCAGAGCACATTTAGCTCCGATAATTGATTTTGAGGAACCATTCATATCCAAATGTTGACTGTCTCAAACTATTTCAAATTTTTTTGCGATTTTTTTTAATATCAACGTGCAAAAGGTGGACAATTTTGAGGGATCACTAACTTCACCTCTGACCAGATAGTGATGTGTATTTTTTAGAATGAACTTGAAGGCACTTCAGCTCTAAATGTATGAAATTTCCTTGTGATTTTTTTCTTGCTTCAAAAATTATAGAATTGTTTCCGTAACAATTGATTTGGACACACTTTGCGTAGCTCTCATATAGATTCTCTTTCGAAAATCACTTCAAAAAATGTAGTGTAAATGTAAATCATATATTCTATATTTATACAATCAGAAAATTTTGATAGACCTCTTCTGAAAATCACCCTTTACGATTTATTAAAATGTCGTAGGTAATGTAAGCGAAAAATTTTCGTAGAACTTTAACAAAAAAATGGGTTAAATAAACATAAACATAATTTTTCTTCAAATTGAAGAATTTTCTTCAAATATACTAAAAAGATTTAATCAATTTTTTTTAATTAAAGATGTTAAATTTAATAAAATTTCGTTAGAAAAAAATTGCGAAAATTATTTTTATACCCTCCACCACCACAAGTGGTGAGGGTATATTAAGTTTGTCATTCTGTGTGTAACGCCAAGAAGGAATTATCTTAGACCATACAATGTATATATATTATTGCATCAAATCAAAAACTGATTCGATTTAGCTATGTCCGTCTGTCTGTCTGTCTGTCTGTCTGTTGGAAACATTCTCACGCCTAGAATAATTGTCCGAATTCAATAAAGCTTGGCCACATTGTTTGCAATTGTCCTAAGCAGTTTGCTCTTTAAAACCAGCTATATCGGTTTATAAGCAAGGAAGTTATAAAACGATATCTGAAACAACCTCAAAATTTAGAAAACGAACTCTTATAATTTCTTCTAAAAATGCAATTGGACTTAAACAAAAAATTAATTTTAGCATACAATTGCACGTGCTTCATCATCGTGCAATAATTATCAAAATCTGATTAATCGGAAAAAAGTTATAGGTTATAATATGATATACCCCAAACTCTTTGTGTCATATGGGCCGCAATTTTTAAGATAATTTACTGAAATTTGTCACATATACTTAATTTGATACAGTAATGAATCCAAAGAAGTCATATTGTTCTGGGATCATTAATTGACCCAGCTTCCATATAAGGCCCCTTCCCGGAATATGATTTATAGCTAATAAAACTCTTAAATTTGAAGCAATTCCTTTGAAATTTGGCACAATTAATTTTTTAATTATTTTAAATATATAATATAAATTTTATTAACATGGGTCCATATTTTGATATAGCTCCCATATAAGAAAATAGTTTTGAGCTTATAACAAGCATATTTTTTGTTTTTATACGTTCCACAATACAAGTGGTAGAGAGGTAATATTAACTTTGTAATTTTGTGTGTAACGCTAAGAATGAATTATTTTAGACCCCATAATGTATATATTCTTGCATCAAATCAAAATCTCAGTCGATTTTCGTCAATCTCTCTGTCTGCTCATATCCACATAAATTTACAGAGCTCAATGAAATTTGGTAGAAAAAAGGCAGTTCAGTAGAAAAAAAGTTATTGTCAAAATTATTACTAATTTTATGACTCATTAAGTGTTTCTGTGTTATATACTATATACATTTGTGAGTGTAGGTGTATCTATGGAATATATGTATATCTATGGAACCTAACGAATTAACTTCACACGAATTTGTGGTGGAGGGTATTGAAGATTCGACATAGCCGAACTTGTTAACGAATTCATATTATCGTATTGAGAATTTTTCGTCAGTTTGAATAATTTACAAAAAAAAATGCGAAAATTTTCATTATGGGGAATAACGGTTTCGTTGGCTTATATTTAACCTAATTTTCCACAATTATTTTTTCGTTTTATTTACTACCTTTTTTTGGTTCATTCTAACATAAGCGTGTTTTTTCGGAAAAGATCTATAATGGTATTTAAAAAAGTATGATGAAAATATTTAAAAATGGTAGTTTTATAGCAGAACAACTAATAAAATCTAAAAGCACAAGGGTCAGTCCAAAATTTTCACTAACTACGTCATGTTGTAGAATCTTCACTGATTATTTTACTCTCATTTCTATTCCCTTTAAAAAATGTAATAAAAACAAAGTGAAATATAAAACATAAGTCCTTCATATTCCCTAAAATCCAATTAACCATATGAGTTGCATCGGTTTATAACTTTAATCCATTTTTAAATTTAATTTTTTTATTATTAAATAAAAATAAATAAAAAACAACTTGAAAAAGTTTATTTTATATATTTTCCATGTTAATTGTAAACTAAAATATGAACATGTGGGAAAACAAAATCCATTTAATAGAATAAAATAAAATGGAATAAAATTTTATTTAATAACTAACTACATGATAAATAAGAGTTATTAAACAACTAAACCAAAATAACTAACAAAAAGTCCATAAAACTTTAATCCATTTCAACTTAAATGTCCATTTTTTTTTGGGCGGAGGAATGAAAAATGAACAACAAGTTTTTTGTTTAATAATTTGTTAATAAAAATTAAAATTTAATATACTTTTTTGAAAATAATGGTATAATTTGATGATCAAATTGTATTTGCGAACTATGTTCTCTTCAGTCCTAGATCACGAAAAAAAATTTCACAAAAATAAAAAATTAAAATAACGATTGGAACAAATTCTCGATATTATAGTTCTTAAAATATTCGATGATTAATATCTATGGGGGATACCCCTTCTCTTTATTCTATCCGTCCTATATTTTGGCCAGCAAATCAGAAAGTTGAGAAATCGATTGAGCACAAATCTCAAAACTTTTGCTTGTATAATTCTTTAGAATTTCAAGGGTAAATATTTGCTTTGTAGGGGGGAGAACCCCTTCCCCTGGTCCCCCAGGAATTTTTTAAAGCCGCTGTTACTTTTGGGAATGTTAGACCCCTTCGTAAAAAATGTTTGGTTTTTTTGTCGCGAATGCATATTGCTTCCCATATCAAGATCTTTTTGGGAAATTTTAACAGCTTTTGAGTCCTAAACTTTTTCAACATTTCTTGGAGTTTGGATGAAAATGCAAAAAATCTGATAGAAGAAGCATTTTGTCATTCATAATGCAGCAAAAACAAAACTTAAGTAAAATTTCCGTGCTCTGTTTTTAACCAGCGTTCCAGTCAGGAACTCTGAGCTAACCGGGCTAATTTCCTATCGGATGCGTTGGGAATTCTTATGAAAATGCTTTATATTTTTTTGGTTTTAGAAACATAATGTACTTTTACCTGAATCAGCTTTTCTATTTAACACTACCGGGAAGTGTTTAGTAACATTGGATACAGTTTGACGACAGACCTTTAGATGTTTGGCCAACTTCTTGTATGAGTTTGTTCCGATGTAGTTTGTTCTGGTCACCCATTTTAATCAGATTAACAGTTTATTTATTTGTTTGACATTGAACATAAATCCAACTTGAACTGGGCTTTTTTCAGTCAAATTTTTGATTATTTTTTTAAACATCACTTTTGTGAAAGCAAAGTGAACTTTTATTAAAAATGTGGGGAAAACAATTTAATTTATCTGGAGGAACCCATTGGGTTACTATTGAACTGATCCAAAATTTTCAAATGTATTAAGTTTAAAATTTTAATTCCACAGCTCTTTTACTGTTTTCGATAGAAAGTTGATTAAAATCGTATTACCGGTTCGGAAGTTAAAAATTTATTTATGTTCATTTGCGCTTTGTCTTGTAGGAATTAGAAATTTGATAAATATTGTAACTAAAAAAGAAGATTTTTTTAACCACAAAACAATTGTTTTTTATTAAATACTTATTTTTTAATTTAAACATTTTTCTAGAATAAAAGTATATTAAATTAAAAAATAAATAAATAAATAAATAAATAAATAAATAAATAAATAAATAAAATATTGAATATTTCACATTCAACAATTTATTTTATAAGATTCTCTCAAAACAGAATATTTTTTCATAAATTCATCTTAATTCACAAAATTCTTATATTTTCATTTCATCTCATCAATTATATCAATTTCTTTTATCCTTTACAAAAAAAATATGCCGATAAATAAAAATTTTTCTTAATTTTATGCTCATTTTCTTCAATTTATTTTTTTTGTAGACGATAAAAGAAGAAGAAGGAAAGAACAAAATGAATGAATGAAAAATTTAATTCAATTACCAGAAAAATATTCCTTTTCAACTTTATAATATTTATATACAACATATCATTTATGTATAATATTTTTAAACACACATACATGCACACACTGAAAGATGACTTTAGTTTTTATTTCCTGTGATTGTTTTTATCACCTTCACCAATAGAAGTGGAGAAAAGGGTTTGTTAATTTTGTTATTCTGTTTGTAACGCTAAGAAGGAGTCATATCAGATCCCATAATGTATATATATATAGTCTTGCATCAAATCGAGATCTGCATCGATTTAGTTGTGTCCGTCTGTCTGTACATTTACCTGTATATTTGTTTGTCCGGCTGCCTGTCTGTTGTTTGCAAGCTCAGATCCACATTAATTGACAAAGCTCAATGAAATTTCTGTTTAAATGTAGCAAAATCGCTTCAGTATATTAAAAGATATAGACCGATGTCTGAGTAAATCTCTAAGCTCAAAAAAAGAACTTTAGTAAAAATGTCAATCACAAATCAACAAAATAGAAGGAAATTTTGCTATAATAATTAAAATATGTTCAGTCGAAAAAAGTTATAGCTAAAATATAGCCAATCTGTTGAATCACTTAGTATTCCTGTGTTATGTTTAAGAAAGAGTGTATGAACGATACAAAATGTATTTAAATCACATGCATTTTTGATGGAGGGTATTGAAGATTCGTTACAGCTGAATATAGTATTCTTACTTGTTTCTTGTTTTGTCTTGTTTCTCTTATACATTTCTTGTATTTATCTTATCATTTACAAGTGTGTATGTGGAGAATATATATATGTGAGAGATAAATGAAGTTCTCTCTTAATAATACAATGGCCAGCATATTTGAGGTATATGTAAGTATGCCATTATTGGACTTTGTAGGTGTGAGAATAAGTTTCAGTGTGTGAAGTTATAAACTATGAAATAATTTTTTTTTGCTTCTTCATCATTATTATGCTTTTCTGTTTTCCATATTTTGTATTTTGTAGCAGAACGAGTAAATTCGACTACAAAATGTGAATAAATTTGATTTTTTTCCAATCAGAATATAAATATACTTTTCCCTATGCCGATTTTTATTGAATAACATGTTCATGTTTTGTGTTTTTCATTTTTCAAGAAGATTTTTTGTTGTTGTATTTTTTAAGAGGAAAAATATGGAAATAAAATGAAATCTATTTATAGAACAAAAAAAACCTGAAGTAACAATAAGAAAAAATATAAATTGCCTTCTTTTACAATATTGAAACAATATCGAGGAAACAAAGTGAGCTAAATTCATAATGGGTCTCAATAAAACATGACATATTTTCAAAAGGACACTAAATTTTTAACTAACAGATCCAGTTATGTTGGTTCTGGCGAAGTTTATATGTGAGTATAACAACTGCAGACGAGCAGATATATGGATGCGGGTAAATGGACTAAAGTTTAAGATGTCTTAAAGATATCTTTGTGGTAGTGTATGTAAATATAAATGGTATGAAGTGTATAGCACCATAAAGGCTAAAATTGTTGACTAAATACTGCAGATAACTTGAAGTATTAGATTTTATTAAGTTCACTAAGGAATTGTCCTACCAATGTAATAATGAAGAAAGTACTTATAACTTTAATTCAAAAACCTATATTTTCATATTTAAGGACTCACATCCGTTATAACTCATTTATATCTCTACTATCGATTTGTGATATTTAATTGAAATTGAATGAACTTCAGATTACACATTTCATGGTTGAGAAATTATGTGTTTCAAACAAAATATTTTGCTTCTCCACTTTTTCTGAATCGATTTAACTATAATCATCCATCTAGACAACTACCCATATAAACGCTGTAAACACTAGAGGTCATAATATAAGATATATCTTAATGAATTTTTGATCGTGTAACTAATTTACATGAAGCCTATTGAAATTGATTATGTTTGGTCCAATATTTCAACTCATTAAACTCATAAATATGAAAATATGTTTATTAATTTTATTGGGATAATTTCTGTTTTAGTCCAAATTTATATGTCATATTCCAAGAAAATCGGTCCATAACAAGGAAGCACCATTTCTAACCAAATTTTTCTAAGACTTGTTCATAAAGTCTGCCGTTTAATTTAATTATTAGAAAAAGAAGTAACAGGATCTAAATATTTTTGTCATTATGAACCTGAGCATCATGTTTCTTCCAGGTAGCGTAAAATCCACTAAAAATTTGGTGTTTAATATTTAATAAAAATGTGTAATGATCTCCTTAAATTCCTAATTTCGGTTAATCGGTTATTTGATGTATATTATTCCTTTTATTCGTTATTCGATATATTATATTAATCGGAAAGAAAATTAAGTAATTGAACCGAAATCGTTTTTTATTTTGAAAATTAAAAAAGGAGGTGAAAATTAAGGAGTCATTAACATATCTGTCAGATTTATTTGTTTTGCTGTATAAAAATTTAGTGACAGTTATTTAATTATTAATTCTTATTAATTTAAGATATCGATCTATAACCTTTGCATTAGAATTTCGTATGATATCCTTTGTTTCGTACAATCTTAGAACACTCAGCGATTCAAAATGACAAAGAGGTTCTATATGGGATTCAAATCAGAGAGGTTCTATATGGATTAATATGTGGTTGGCCAAAATGTTCTGAAAATAGAACACTCCATTTTTGTTATGATTTCTTCAAAGGCACCGATTTCACTTGCTGGGAAACGGGTTCTTTTTCTATGATCCATAAATATAATTATCCCATTTAATAAATTTTGTGTCCAGATCCAACGAAAACTTTCATTTCAAATGTGAGATGTAAAGATTTTCTGATATCAATATATTTTATATATCAAATTTGAAGTTATCGATATATTTAAAAAAATCGAATTTTGTTAAAAAAAATCGAATTCTGTCCCATCGTAAAATATTTCATTAAAACAGAAAAATATGAATGAAACATAAAATATTTGTTTCCTGTATGCATTTTCACTCATACAATCAAACACTTGAAATGATGACATCACAAGTTATTAGAATAAGGAATGAAGAATTCAATGCTCTTTATAGGGGAATGGTACGAATTCAATAACATAAGAAATCTTCGAACTAAAATATTTACTGTTCTAAATTTTTAAAATATATCTGGCGATAAATGATCTAAATATATTCACTAACTTTCTCTAAAAATTTTCATCTTTTTCTTTTAATTTATTTTTAATTGAGAAAAATTCATAACAGACTTTAAATATTCTTTACTTCTATATCTCAACGAATTTCCCATTTTCTTGAAAAATAAATTTTTGTTTATATCAACAGAAAACTATCTTCCTTTGTCGGTGTGTTGTTGCTCTATTCTGTGCTCTTCATTAGAATTGTAAATTTATCTGTTAAAGGTAAATGAACAACAATTTTTTCTCTTTTATTATATATTTTTAGTATTTTTGTTTTTACATCCTCTTTCGGTACAAGTAATGCACTTTTTAAAGTTTTTCATCACATATGTATAGTAAAAAACTGGCATTTCAGGATACAGGAACACTGTAGTATGTCGGTCTTCAAAAAATGTATTCCGAATCATTCTGAGTCGATAGTTCGATCTGGTTTTGTCCATGAAAATCTCATATTATTTCTCATTCTTCTGCTCTATAAGTATGTTTTAGTCGAGTGTTTATTTCTGTTTATCTTTAACATAATTTCACATTAAAGGTACTTAAAGGGGCTGAAGGGAAAAATAAAGTTTGGCATCTTCATATATAAACATTTATCTGTGATTGTTTGTTGGTTTGTTTGTGTGTTTCAGACATAATGATCCCAATATATCGTAAATAAGCATAGGTTACAAAAAACGTCAATGGCACCAGGAGAGAGGTACCCCACATACTAAGCAAATATTGGTTATCGAGTATCTAAAAAGCTGTAACTGCAAGAGTTTTTAAATTTGGTCTCAATCACTTTCTCAAAGATCTGTTTTACTCAACAAAAGGTACGACGGATATGATCAAGGGGTGGAGTACCTTCCATACAAAGCAGTTCTAAAGAATTACTACAGTAAGCATTTTACTTGATAACCTATCAGAAATAATGGACCGACCTCCGCATAATTTGGCGTTTTAGAATATCATAACACTTTTTTGCCAAATTTCGTTAAAATCGCTCTATATTTATGACTTTTACGAGTTTTAAACCACATTCCGGGAGGAAATTTGTATGGGGGGTACCCGAAATATTGAACGGAACATGGATAATTTCAATAGGCTTCGTTCTTGGGCCACAATATGTACCATATTTTATCTCAAAAATTGCGACCTGAAGAAAGTTCACAATGTTTACATGTGACATCCAGCTGAACAGATAGACAGGCAGATGGACAGACTGACATCGTTATATCGACTCAGAATCATTTTCAGAATAGCATACTTAAAGGTAAAAGGGTGTAATATCATTTCTTCTCACAAACATCAGCACTAACGCATAATATCTCCACCAACTATGGTGATGTAGGGTATAAACGGAGTCGACCTAATTTATACCAAATATTAATTATCGAAGAACTGTTTTACGTAAAGTTTCCCAAATTTTGTCACTTTTAGAACGGGCAGAATCAGAGGCATTTGGCAAAATCCCTGTTGCATAGAAATTTTTTAAAGACACGTTTGTGATTTATGAAATTTCCTTCGAAGTGTGGGACTGAGAAGAATTTTGTGTAGCAAAGCGCTTCGGGTAAAAATATCTGTATTAGAAATAAATAAAGGTCAGGAGTATGCCCAGGAGAGGTTGTGGATTCCATATAACTATTTTAAAAGTTGTCTTATTTCAATTTCCTTCATTCTTACAATGAGTCCTCTTACTGTAGAGTACTTGAAATTCGGCCCGGTTTCATTACAGTATTTTCACTTGTTAGTTTTTTTTGGTTCAATATTCAGATTTATGCTTATATTAATTTAAATTTTCTTTTGCTTTTGTTGTTGTTTTTTGACTGACTTTATGGTTTTTTCTTGTTATTGTAGTATTTTAATAGCACTTACAAGTTGAGTGGGTTAACTGTAGAATAAAAACGTTCAAAGATTTATTTGCAGGAGAAAAAACAAAACGAGATAAAAACTGTGTAAATTTTTTATGAAAAAATTACAAGAAAAATGTTTTTTGACTGAAATTGTAATGAATTTATTTATATGTGAACTAAAGGAAAGAAAGAGATTTAAAAAATATTAGTTGAGGAAATGAAATTAAACGTTATATTTCGAAGTTAAAAAATTTCATTAGATCTCTATTTTTGTTGCAAATTGGAAAAAAAATTTCATGTAATAGATCATTTCCAATTTGAAATTAAGTCCTCCAATTTTGTTAATTTTAATATGTTTTGCTGTATTTAAATAATATGTTCTATTGTGATTAATTTCTAATAGAAGACAGACAAAATTGTTCATGATTCCTTGTTGAATGATATGAAGCTGCCCATATGTCTTACTGACTCCAAAATATGGATTTAACGAAGGTATCAGTCTACGTGGAAACATTCGACGGAATACATTCGATGAAATCAACTGAAGTACTCTGGTGCCATATCGTCAATCCTGGTCGAATGTTTCAAAGCAAGATTGTATGATGATACGGGTTCTCTTTAAAAAAGAATCAGGTCAAGGCAAATAAGTCTTTAGAATTCGAGAACACGACTTCACAAATCATCTTTGATTGCAAGGAAATTATAACATAATTTTCTACATGAGGGAGTGGTCGGAAATGAAGAGACAAACGATTTAGCTAACGAAGCCAGACATCAAAATCCATGTGGAACTATTTGGCTTATTCGGTGCAAAGCGGGACACAAATATGTAAATTTTGATCGACCAGATGGAATTTAACGCAATGATAGCAGAGGAGTGTTTTATTATAACAAACTGAACTTGGGAACTGCTTGCCTAATTTTTGTTCCTTTTCAATTTCAAAAATTACTTAATTTAGTTTTTTTTCCAAAAAAAAAAAAAATTGTCCACCCTTTTAATCTCAAAGAAAGTCGTCCTTATGGTATTCATGCAAATCCACCACATAAGCAAGTTATCAAAAATCAAGATCTACTCGTTAGTAGTGTGCATAGATATAAAAAAATGTCTGCTGCGAGTTATACCACAGGAAGACATACAATCGCCTCCTTTGTGAGTTATATAATTCACAATCACACAAAGGTAGAAGTTGACGCAAGATTTAAATGTAGACAACATCTATATGTAGAAGAGCTCAAATCAAATATGAATACTCTTCCTTTAGAGAAACGTAATAAGCATATGTTTACTAACGCTACAGTGTCACCGGTGATAATGAATGCAGTTTTAAAATTTAAACACTTTTCACTAAAATTATCGTACCTTTCCGCCAGAAAATAATTGTTTGTTTTTACCATATATAAATATCTATTTATGAAGGATAATTTCAAGGTGATTCTAGATTTGCAATTTGAGAACAAAAAAAATTCGGATGGGGCTTGTGGGCATCTTTTTTTCACATTTTATTTTTAAAATTAAGTTCAGGTTAATAAAACTTTTAAACAGATCTATATATTTCTGTGGTAATTGCGTTAAATTTTTTTTAAATTTTATAGAGAATTTGGTTGATATTTTGAACAAAATTATAGAAACAGTATTAAACCTTAAGAAGATTATAAGAGATTTATAAAGAAGATAAGAGATTTATAAGAAGAATCTATATATACCAATTTGTTTGTCCCAATTTTTAAATTTATTTTTGGTGAATTTTTAAACAATTCATATACCCGTGGTGTCCAATTTGATACGATCATAGATTACTTCAAATCCCCCAGATCAAACCATTCAGTAACTCAACTTAACTATGTTGGTGCTATAAAAGATTCCTCTTAAAATTCTAAGGAATATTTTGAAATTTATTTTGAAAAAATTATATATAAATTTTGTCCCACTGTATGTTTTAGTACTTTTTATACCCTCCACCACCATAAGTGGTGAAAAGGATATATTTTCTATGTCTTTCCATGAGTAACGCAACAAAAAATTATCTAAGACCCCCATAAATGTAGAAAAAAATTTTGCACTCATTCAAAAGCTGACTTGATTTAGCTATGACTGTCCATCTGGTTTGTTGTTGCTACGCTCACATTCACAATTATTGAGAAGAGCTTAATGAAGTTTGACTTGAGTATTTGTTTTGGTCCTGAGAAGTTTCCAAAGTCGATTCAGTAATATTAAAAGATTAAGACCGATGATATGAGACAAAACTCTAACTTCAAGCGAATTATAAAAATCGGTTCAGTAGTGGAAATGTTATAGAGTAAAAAAAGTTAATTAATGCGTCAATTAAATATTTTTTGGTTATATTATACGTTGTGAGTGTATGTGTGAGTAATTGGGTGCGAGACATAACGTATTTGTGGTGAAAGGGTATTAATGATTCTACATAGCCGGATAAAGCCTTCTTCAATTTTTATTAAAAATTATTTCTTCCAAAAAATATAATTTTCCTCCATTTTCTATTTTCAGATTATCATTATAAAATAACACCATTTTTCTAATTGTCCAATAAAAGGTGAGTTTAAGAATAATTTCATTATTAAAAAACAGAAATCATTAAAAATTTCTTAAGATATAAAATTTTTAATAATAATTCGCGAATGGACATTTAAAACTTTATAACGATTTTTCATAAAATCGTTTGATCATAAAATTTAAATGTGTGTCCAATTTGATGACAATAAAAAAGAGAATATATTTATTTTCTCCTTTTGTGCTAAATATTTCTACAAAATGAAATAAGAAAACATAATTTCATTTTATTATTACAAGCCTGACCACTTTTTAACCTGGTAATTTAGTTGTTTTATTCTATTAAAACACAAAAATTGAATGAAAATGAGAGAAAGAGCAAAACAAGAAAAAAAGGAATAAAGAATAAAAATGATTTATATTTCATAAATCTAATATAAGGAGTGAGATCGAAAAATTCTTAACATAC
>PYHX02000158.1:46296528-46328164 GCA_004302925.2 Cochliomyia hominivorax
TTTGAACTCTTTAATCTTTTTAACAAGAACCCAATGATCACTGCACGGTTTTAGCTTATGGCAGTTTGGTGGATTTGCCTTTTTTGTACCAAAAAGGCAAATCCATATCATATTATTGTTCTTGTATCGCTCAAGAGTTTGTTTACCATTGTGACAGGATGACAGTTAGCCATAAGCAAGAAATTGTTTACAAAACTTGACTATTGAAGTCCGTGCTTTGTTTTTGGCCTTTAATTTTAAGCAGAATTTCTGCCAGGAACTTTTTGAGCCCTGTATTTTTATAAATCTTTCATTCCTTATAGTTCGAGCTAACCGGAATGCTTCGCTTCCGAACCCAATAAGAACTTGTGGGGATAAAGTTTATTCAAACGAAAGCATAATAAGCATAGCAGGGCTGAAACTAAAAAGGAAGGAAGTTTTTGATGAAATTGGTTTAGATCTTCATAAAATTTAGAGAAATCAATTTTTGAGGTAATTCACAACAAATAATATCCATTATTGAGAATGCTAAAGAGAATAATAGACTTAAGTGCGTTTAAAGGTAATTAATTCAAAAAGACAGTTAAAAATCTAAAATTAATTTAAGAATTAAATGAAATATAAATAATGTTTAGAGTTCAAAATATTTTAAATCAAGTTGATTAAAATTTAAATTAAATTTTTCCTAATTCTTTAGAAATGTTATGTATGTTTATAGAAATATTCACCAGTGTATAAATTTTTAAAATCGGTTCATTAAAAATGACTCTTCAGCTTAAAAGTGTTCGCCTCAAGAATTGATGCATTAGAGTGTAAAAATGTGACGTGATATGAGTGTTATCACATGTGATGGAGGTTAATAACAATTCGGCGCAGTTATTCTTTCTTGTTACAAAAAAATGTCATTTTAATGAAACGATGTTTGTTATCATTTTTGGAAATAGTGTAAAAAGTTGTTTTTTTATTTGTGTGTGTGTGTTTTTTTTTTAATTTTTATTTCCAACTCTCTTCATTTTTATATCTCGACATTTTTCTTTTTACTTATATTTTCACATAAGTAAAAAACCTAAAAAAAATCTCTATAGCATTTTTTGCCACAAAACTATTAGTTTTTTTATTTATATAAAATAAAAAATACGACAAGAGAGGGGAACAAAGTGGAAACTAAAATGAACATTCTGTCATCATGTTTGATTTCCTTTTTTGTGTTGGTATTTGTTCGGCAACCAAAAAGAGAAAAAGAGGTGGCAGATTTTATTTGTCTAAAAAGTGTTTATTTAAGAAAACCCATAAATTAAATAAAACCAAACAAATAAACAACTAAACATACAAATACCAACACATACAACACTAAAACAAACACATACAAATGCACACAAAAAAGAACTCATCTATCTGTTTTGGTTAAAGTAAGATAAATAGAAAAAATTTTCAAGGAAATTTATGTCAAAAAAATTAAACAAAAAATAAAATAAAAATATTTTATATAAATAAAAATACCAAAAACAACAAAACAAAAAAAAAAAAAAAGAAGGAAGAATTTTTGTTTTGGCAACAAACATAAGAATAGTAATTATTAAGAGGATTAAAGACATAAAATGAAAATATACTATTTGTCATCATCAGATCTTAATATTGGATATGTTTGTAAGCAGTGAGATCGAAAAATTCTTAACACAAGTTAATGAAAACGGAACAACTGAACTTACATTTTTAATCTTTTTAATTTGATTGAAATTTTTATTAAAATTTCCAAACAAAAATATTGTTTTAATCACCAGTAATGAAATTTTGAACTTTTCGGGAACCCTTCCTTATTATTTTACAGTACTTTCTTTCGAACAGGTATTGTACCACAATTTTGGATATCTGTGTAGAGAGAACTCAAATTGTTTCTATTTTATAGCTTCCACTACAAGTGGTGTCATTTTGTGTGTAACGCTAAGAAGAAAACCTGTCAGGCCCCGTAATGTATATGATTCTATTATCAATAAAAAATCTGAGTCTATTTAGCAATGTTCGTCTCTCGGTCCGACGGTTTGTCTGTTGTTGACATGCGCACATCCATGATATAATATTGACGGAGCTCAATTGATTTTGCTTGAGTGTTTCCTTTTTAAAACCAACAAAATTGGTTCAGTAAATTAATTTACTTACTTTACTTAAATTAATTAAATTAATTATAAATCGACAAATTAGAACGAAATTTTGTCATAATCTATACCTCATTACCATTATCAAAATCGGTTCAGTAGAAAAAAATCTATAGTCTGAAACATAACTAATTTTATGACTCATTAAGTGCTTCTGTGTTATGTTGTTTTATATATTGTATACGTTTGTGTGTGTATGTATCAGTTTGTATGAAAGAAACATAATGTATTTAGTTCACATGAATTTGTGGTGGATTGTATTGAAGATTCGACATAGCCTAATATAGCGGGTCAATGGAGAAGTTCTACCGATTCTGCTAAATAAAATTGGAAACAGTCATTTAACATAATAACTGACATTTTTTACAAAAGTATCTTGATAAAAAACACAATCAAATAATATTTGTGTTAAAAATTCTAATGAAAAATGTGTGTTAGGAATTTTTCGATTTTACTCCTTATCTTGTTTTTGTTTATTTTTGTGGATAGACACAATTTATAGTGTTATGGTAGGTTTTGTACATTATTTAGATAAATAACATGTTTATTGTTGAAATTTACATTTAGTAATATTAATCTGTGATATTTTATATAAAAAATAAATAAATAAAAATAAAAACAAATATATTTATTTGTTGTTTGTCCTTTTTTGAAAGGACATCTATAAATTTTATTTACTCAAGTTACAAATTAAAGTTTTATGTGATAAACAATAAATAATAAACAAGATTTTTTTACAAAAGAAATATTTTGGAATAAAATTTAGGTTTTGATGATTTTATATAAACTTTAATCTGTTTGCTTAAGGAGTGAGATCGAAAAAGATATTAACATATGTAAAAAGCAACAATACAAACTTAAAAATTATCCGTTAGAAACTTTACAACTTTAAGCATTTCGTACGATATCTTCCGCTTCAGATTACATTTATAGCGTCGTACTCAATCTCTCCCTTCTAAAATGCCAGAAGAGAGTCAAATCCAGATGACTCATCTAAGATTTGGATACCATTAATTGATTAATAATGTTTTACAAACTTTTGCGAATTCTTTGAGCCATTTGCATGCTGAAACATACATCGAAGTGGTTATTCTCACTCAACATAGCATAACATATGGGCACCAAAAAGTAAAACAGTACACCCTTGTTTCGATTTTTGAAAAAGGACCTAACAAGTTACAACCAAAACACTCCCTCCTGTTGATTTAATATGTCACGAATTTTGTTGTTATAGTTCGGCTGTACCCAATGGTTCTTTCTTTGGGAAAAACTTTAGTTTAATACAGCTATCGCCGAGTTGACAGAGATTCAATTGTCATGGGAACCATTTGCTTCGGATATAGTAGACTTTTCTTTTTCCTTTTTTTACATACTCCATCAGATTTGAATTGGTTAAATTAAGATTAAGAACGATATCTTTCTTTATGACAGGTTTAGAAATATATCGATGAGATTTTTTTGGCAAAGACGAAGCTTGGTAAAATAGATTCAATATGTAAGATTAATTCTATGTAAATATTCAGCTGAAATTGCGTTTTAAGATCATTCATCTCACGTATATGAAAATATATATAAACACGTACAAAATCTTTTAAAGTCACTACAGCGTTTCGAATAGGTCAAAAAACAAGAGGTAACCAGTAGGACAGATCTGTAAATTGGCCGGACTTAATACGACGAAAAATTTTATTCTTTTTGTAGCATTTACTTCAAATTGGATTAAACTGACTAGTTTTAAAATATTTTGGATGATTCTTTTATACATAGAGGAGCGTATTGCAGGACTTCCAACAATAAGTCAACTTTTTCTTGCTCTAGTTTACAAACATTGCTCTGGTCGAGTAGGATTCTTCTTGTCTTCAGTGTCGAAATCCCTCATTATGAAATCTCCAAACTTTCTTTAATGGACTGGGATATTGAGGTGAGAATAAGTATAATATAGCTGGTGATTTTTATAAAACTCTTATGAGCCAATATAAACAGGAATATAAAAAAATCAATGTGTGATTATTGTATGAATCTTAAAAACTCGTCCGATTTACTATAAATTTTTATAGTGTCTTCTTATATATTTCAATATATCGGCTAAATTTTTCAAAAGACACTTGTAGAGCTCATCCATTTACTGAAATTTTCATAGTACTCTTCTATATATATGGCAAGTTTATTGATTATTTATAATATTTGGTAGCATGTGTGGGAAGTACCTTCCATACGAAGTAATTATTCATAATAAGATGATCATTGCTCGAGTTATTTTGTCAGAATCATTCTCATATGAGATTTATGTATTCCTGTATGTTTGCAATAAAATGTAGTAAATACTTTTTGATAGGACGAAGAAGTGTCCTTCTACAAAAAATATTTATAATATTAATATCATGTCACTATGAAATAAATTCAATTGAAAAACAAGTAAGAATGTTACATTCGTTCAAGTCCAACTATCTTATACCCTACGCCACAATATTGGTTATAAATAATAGTTTCGAAAAACTAATAAACGACCTTCGTATAATTTGACTTTGTGATTAATACTAACGTGAGGAGTATATTATGCTGACAATAATACTTAAGTGTTCACAAACAGATCGATAGATAGATAGACGGATGGACGGAAAGATATCGTTAAATCGACTTCGTTAATGTAGGGTATAAATATGATCAGGGGGGGTGTTTGCCCCCTGATTATGGGAAGTATAGCCGCCAAACATACGTATTAAATATTGATTATCGAAATTTGACAGTCTTTAAATTTTAGGGCAGTCATAATATTATGATAATAATTTAATATAGGGAAGACCGAATCGGTAGAAAACATAATATGCTTATATTAATAATAAGACATTTAGGACGAGAGTCTTAAAATTTTGTCACAGCTTGTGACGATGGACTCACTGGAATTATATAAAATGAACGAATAAATGAAAGAGTCTAAATTATTTCCTTAAATTGACTGTGAAAGGCGCAGTGTAACAAGTATTTTGTACCTTCTTTGGTACTTTCTATTCTGAAATAGGAAGTGTTACCAAAAACATAAACTTTTTGACTTTAAAAATAAATATTATTTTTATTCTATTAAAGTTTAATTCAACTTCGATTTTTTTTTTATTTTAAATTCTTGTCTTTTGATAAAATCTGTGAATTATTTTAGTTCCTTTTTTAATTTTTGACTTTGAATTGAAAATATTAATCCAGACTTTGTATATTTTCATATTCATTGAAAAATATTTATTTATGTAAATCCAAAATATTCTATTTATGATAATCGAATAAGAGTTATAAAAACACAAAATACAAAGAATTTATTGAATTTTAGATAATAACGGTTTTTTTAGGGACAGTGAAGCAGAATAAATATGATAATAAATTATATTCTAAACTTAGGACTCTCTTTAGAAGTCAAGGTAGGGGCATGTACTTTTAGAAAATATACCTCATTTTTTATCAGAAACCTACAGCTCTTAAAAATATTTGTATGCCCTCCACAACCACAAGTGGTATATTAACTTTATCATTCCGTGTGTAACGCTAAGAAGGAATACTATCAGAATAAATATACATTATATTCTTGCATCAAATCAAAATCTGAGTTGATTTAGTTGTGTCCAACTGTCTAACTTTCTATCTGTCTGTCCGTCTATCTGCCTTCGTCTGTCTGCGCATCTGCCTTCCTGTTATTGGCACGCTAACATACACAATAATTGACACAGCTCAATTAAATTTGGCTTTAATATTTGCTATAGTCCTGAGAAGGTTCCTGTTTTGAATCAACAAACTCGGTTCGGTATATTAAGAGATATAGACCGATATCTGATGCAACCTCTATTTTCAAACATTCAAAATATTGTTAATTATTAATCGATAAATTAGAATAAAATTCTGTTATATTTTTAGGCTTCATTACCATTCAAAAAGATTCTCAAAATCGGTTCAGTAGAAAAAAAGTTATAAACAAAAATACAATTAATTTTATTACTCATTAAGTGTTCCTGTTTTATATTGAAGAAATACTTTTATATATTCTATACATTTTCGTGTGTGTGAGTACGAAACATAACGAATGTGCCTCACATACATTTGTGGTGAAGGGTATTAAAGATTCGGCATTGCTGAATATAGCATTCCTTCTTGTTTATTTCCATCATAAATAATTTGTTGATTTTTTATTTAATTTATTTATTTTTTAATTAATATTTTTTCTCGTTTAAAATTCTTTAATTATTCCCCCCCACTGTAATTTAACTATTTCATATATTCTATAATATTTTGTGGCATGAGTCTACATTTAAATTATGCACAAAATACACATAATTACATGGCAACATTGATTAAACAAAAATGAATTTTAAATGTGGTTCGTTTGTATGTTGATAGTTGATAAATCATTGTGTATATGTATGTGTATTTGTATTAGATAAACTCATACATACATATATACTCGTACATAAATTGCACATTCAGCACATATTTAATTATTTAAAAAAACAATGAGAACGACTAAAAAAATATAATCAAAATTTTAAATCGTATAATTTTAATAATAAAAAATAAAATTTAATAAAATTTTGAATCAGTGCTACTAATTTAAACCGTTATGCCTCTTAATATTGGGGTACCACCGTGAACTAGTTAACCAATTTTGTCTTACCTAATCGGGGTTAAGTGTAAAAAAGGTTATTTCGCATATCGGAAATTATGTTTGAGTGTCATAACACAACCAACCAATTCGCCATCAATGATGAAAACTCATGAATTAGTGGCGAATATCCTCTTTTATACGATCTTAGGAAAATTTTGTATAAGTTCATAAAATAATTCCTCTGAAGAAAGCTAAAATAAACGAGCCTCACTATTGTTTCTTTCCTAGAAAACGCTATGAAATGCCCTACTCTATCCATAAAAGAGGTATGATTCTATAATTTGTGCTTCCATAAAATACACTGGCATTATCAAAATATCCACATTTATAGGCGATGTAGGAGGAGGCTTTTAAAACCATTATAAACATGCGTTTAAGCGATTATCAAATGTTTGGCATGTGAGTATGAACCTGCATTTTGCAGCAAGTTTTATAAGAATGAACTTGTGTTTATGGTTTTTAAATTTTCAACCAACATAAAATTTATATGGGAGTTACCTGTTATATTGGGCCAAGTTTAGTAGGTTTCATCTTTTATAAAAATTTTCCTCTATATATTTTTTCAATTAAGATCTCCCCAACGTTTTCATGGACGGACAAATGGACATTGTAAAATCGACTTAAAAGTGATTCTAATCGGTGTACGATTGCACGTGTATGTACGAACGTTTCATTAATCCACTACTTGTTCAAGAGTTGTAAGATTTCATGCTTTGCTCCTTCAGGACAGGGTATCAGAAATTTTAATATATCATTTTTTACCTAAAAACCGGATTAGTTCTTTTGACGATGTCATAATGGTACAGTAAAAAGGAATTCTTGAAAGTTGGATCAACCTAAATGTATGATACATTTTGACATTATTTCATCTGTTCAGAATTTTTTGCACTTGAGTCAATTGTTAAACTTTGTTAGTATGAAGATGGTGTTTTAAGGTTTGTGCTTAGACCACATATTTTAAAATTATAACAGGAGAGTTCATGGGAAACCTGATCTGGGCAGAAACAAAACCACATTTTATTTGTAAGTCAAAGAAAATTGGAGAAAGTAACAGTCCAGTGAGTCCAGTGCGCAATAATCAAAATCAATAACTAATTTGATGACTTTTAATTAGTTATATTTTTAGCTATAACTTTTTTTTTACTAAACCGATTTTAAACATTTTTGGAGTGGTAATGAAGTTCACATGACCTTATGTTATGGCTAATTAATTATTATTTATCGATTTATAATTGACAGTTTGACTTTAGTTCTTCTTTTTGAATCGGTCTATATAATTTAATTTAACTGCACTGATTTTACTGCTTTTAAAAATAAATCTTCTCAGGACTATAAAAACTAATTTCACCAACTTTCATTGAGTTCTGTCAATTATTATGGCTGTGAGATTTCCAAAAGCAGACAGACAGAGTCAGATTTTGCAGCAGCTAAATCGAGTCAGATTTTGATTTGCTCAACTATAATGTGATCAAAATTTGAAAGTTTTATATAACACGAAAAACTGCATAGTAAGATAGAATCTTTGTAAACTGAAGATAATTATTAACAAACGGAGCAAGAAATAAACAATAATTCAGAAATGGCAACAAATGACTGAAACATTACGTTTATTTTAAAAACGACTTATGTCTAGTTATCATGAATTTCAATTTAAATAAAATCGTTAAATGCAATTCCATCTATATTTTTTATAATATTTTCAATAATTAAATTTTTAATCCAAAACATTTGTCTGTAGAATATTCGATTAAAAATACGAATTCAAATTTTATTTAAAAAATAAATGGACTTAACACATTTTTTCTTAAAGAAAAACTCATGCGTATGGGAAGGTGTAATCATATAAAAATTATTTAGAATTTTCTTCTGAGGGGAAATAAGGAAAATATAAGGTGTAATAAGGGTATATATTTGTGTATTAGTTATAAGAAAAAATGGAAAACAGAGAATGTATTTTTTACATATTGAATTTTTATATAAACTTAAGTTTATATGAGGGCAATCTTTGTTGCATTTTTTTTTCAGTATATAGAAATGGGTTGAACACTTATTTAAATTAAAGAATAAATTATTTTATAAAGAAGAGAATATGTGTGAGTACGAAGGTATCTTGCGAGTATTTGAGGTAGAATTAAGTTTGCAGCCTTTTTTGAAATCGCAAACAAATAAACTTTTATTGTGTATCAAGTTGTGTGTGTAAGATTGTTTAATGTAAATTGAATTACAACTGTAAATAATATAACAGTTGCAATACAAAGGAATATTCCATTTGTACACAAAAAAAATAAGTAAAAATGCTTTAGTCGGCTTTGCCAATTCATCAATACCCTGCACCATAAATGCTTGTGAAGTAAATACGTTTAGTTTCCTATATACACACTCATACATATACTCAAACGCATACAATAAAAGGGCTCTTTAGTATATGATGCGAACACTTGATGAGTCATAAATTTGGTTATATTTTTGGCTATAAATTTTTTTTTCTACAAAACCGATTTTGATAATTTTGATGGTTATGAAGTACATATAACTTTATGTTATGGCATATGACAATTGACAATTTTATGAACGAGTTTTGCTTGAACTTAGAGGATGCCTCAGATATTGTTTTAAATACGAAACTTCACCACTTGTGGTTGTAGAGGTTATAATTTAGAAAATTCGGTTTAATTTTAAATCATCCACATTTAATATGGTCTAAAAAAACCTATTTTTATGTGCTTTTAACCACATTGAAGCTTCCAAAAAAGAATTTTGTTTAAAAGGCTTTGGGAGTTTAAAACAAAGAAGTTAAATTAAAAATTTTGAATAAAAAGGTATCAAACTCTAGAGGGTCTGAAGTTAAGTTCAGACTTAATAGGGTTAAGTTTAGACCCTCTGAACTTTTCAAATTCAAATGCAAATTAATTGAAATCTATATAGAAAAGTATATCACAGGGCTGAAAGGAAGTAAAAATTTTTTAAATGAATAAGAAAAATTAAACAAATTAGCATGTATTTGGGTCCATACCATACAAATGGACATTTTCAGATCCACCCTGATTTCAATAAAATCTATTTATATCTACTTTTATACCGAGATTGCAATTTTTGAAAAAAAATAGTTTTTTGAAACTTTGTTCATTTTTTAAGCTCGCAATTTCCAAAAATCTTAAAAAAAAAATTAAAAGGTTTGTTCTCCAACTGATGTCGATGCTTAAATTCCAGCTTTATGACTTTAGAAATTAATACAAAAATGATAATGTTAAAAAAGGTTTAATTTGGGGAACTCTGGTTCTTCCTACATTTAAGTTTTTTTTAACATTTTTATAAAATACAAAATCCCATAAAATAGATTTCAGATGAATATTGATATGATATAGGTTTCTTAGATATTGCTACTGGAAATGAGTGTAACTACTTTTTGGTAAAATTCGAACTTTATTAAAAGAATTCATTCAAATGAAAATCCTTAAAATCGGTTCAGATATAAGGAATCGTTTTAAGTTATTTTATTAACCATGTCTAAGCTTGAGACCTTGAGGGACTATTCCCGTTAAGTTCAAACTTGAACTGGTCTACATCTCTGCTATAACTGTGTGAAATTTTATTGAATTAAAAAAACAGGTTACAGATTTCATTCCATTTTTCATTTCTTTTTCATTTTCACTTGAAACACAGTTAGTTTTTCTTTTATCTTGTCCCACTTGCTGATAAACAAATTTGTTCCAATTTCTTTATTATTTTCTCGTTGCTATAGGAAGGAGACTCCCAACTCATAATTAAACAAAACATTTCAACAATTCAAAAAAAAAAAAATATTGAAACAATAAATGTGGGATAAATATAATAAACTCGGTTCTTTCATGCTCAAATGTCTGTTAGGTTGACACTTCAATATATTTATGTTTGTGTGAAAATTCTCAGACAAAAAATATACAAAATTTAGTTTATAATAAAACAAGAAGTTTTTTGTATGTTTCAATTTGTTAACACAATAACAATTGATGATACATCAATTTATTTTTTTAAAAGTTCAGATATTTTTGATAAAAAAGGGAAAATTCTTGGAATTTATTTTTTTTACCAAATTTAAGTATTATTTTATTACAAGTATTTAATTAATAACATTTTTTAAGGTATTTTTACCTTTGATTTATGAAAATTTTTTATGATCGATTTATTTCATTTTAAAAAAATTTATAACACTCTACGACAACGTGGGTATTATGCGTTTATATAGATGTTTGTAACATACATAATGAATGGTTTAACACCCAATATTAAGAATCATTTTCTAAGTCGATTTAATGATCCGTCTGTCCTTCTGTCTGTTTGTCTGTACGGCTGGTTGTCCATGGAAACGTTGTGGACACTCTAAATATCGCAATTTTCGAAATATCCTGATTAAATTTGGTATGTCTTATCTTTTTGATCAAGAACAAAGCCTATGATTATATCCGGTCCAATTTTCAGGTAGCTCCTATGCAAATGTCCTCACGGAATGGTGTTTAAAGGTCCTACATATAAAGCGATTTCAACGAAAATCAATAAAAGTAAGTCTTATAATATTCTTAATCGATGTGTCATTTAATGCGAGAATCGGTCCATTCATAAATCTCATAGGTCTTGTTGGTCCCATACAAGCCCCCTTCCAAATATCGTTGTTATTATACTGATCAAATTATGATAAATATAATCTAAAGTAGATGATAGAAATTACACAAGGGTCAGTCCTTCATTTCTTCTAGCTCCCCCCCAGGAAACATCCTTTTTAAACCCATAAATTTCACATAAATGTTAGTTTTATAATAATGTACGGTACTCTTAGGAATAAATCAGAAAAGCATATTATACGAGGGTCGTTTACAAATTTTAATTTTTACATTTTATTTACAACCAATAATTTAATGTAGGGTATTATACAGTTGCTTTTGACCAAATATATACAGTTTTACTTTTTTTATTTCTAATAAATTTGTTTTAAATTTTAACAAATAATTGAAGTATAAATTTGTAAATGTCAAATATTTCTTTACCACTCAATCAAAATCAAATTGTAAATTTATTTACAATTTTACATATTTTTTATAAATATTTTGCATTCCAAATTTATTTTGTCAAAATTCATTAAAATGCAGCAGAAGGAAGTTTTGCAAAAAATTTTGCATTCGGGATTTTGAAGAAAATTCTGTTTGAATGTTACAATCAAAATAAAATCTTTATTTCTAGTTTTCGGTTGTATCGAATCTTAAAAATTATCCACCATTAATGCAAATAATGACTTCAAAATCATAAAATAGAAAAGAAAGAAAGGCACAAGGCTCAAAAAGTTTCTGGTAGGAACGATGCTAAACATTTGGAGGCCAAAAACAGAACACGGAAATCGAAGTCAAGTTTTCACAATTGAAGACGAATATATGTTCTGTCAGATTTTTTGCAACGCTCTGGTCGAAAATTTTATGTTGCTGATATTCGAGGAAATAATGAGGAAAAGTTTAGGACCCAAAAGCAGTTAAAATCGTTCAACAAATTCTCAGTTTGGCAAGCAATATGCAGTTGCGGCAAAAGAAGCCAATTATTTATTTTAACGAGCTCCAAAATACTGAAATTTACATCCAGGAAGGTTTACAAAAAAGGCAGCTTTCATTCATAAGCCTTCAAAATATACTCACTTATTTTTGACCTGATTTAGCATACTGTCATTATGATAAATAAGTTAAAAATGTCTTATTTGTACCAAGAAAAATCAAAAGGCAAAAGTAACATCGGGCACTTGCTAAAAAGGAATTTGAAAAGCACAAAAAGGTGTCTAAAAGTGTGGTAGATTTTAAACGGAGGTAGACTATCTGTTCGAGCAAATTGAGTGAAAGTGCTATAATAACGTTAATGCAGTGGTTTCCCAACTTTGAAAATCTCAGAAATCTATTTGAGATTTTCAGGAAATGTGGATTTTTTAATTTAGTGCTAAATGAATTCATTCGATTTGTTGGATGCCCTAAAAGCCACTTCGATAGGATTAAAAAGACGTTGAGGTCTTTAGAATTCTTTTTTGTTTTAAAATGCAGGATCAAATTCTAGAGGGTCTGAACTTATCCCTATTTATACTTTTTTGTACTGATCTAATTTGAGTTTTTTCTCAAAATAATTTTGTTATTTTCAATATAGTTGTTTTTTATGTATCAGCAATTTTTTTTTAGTATATTCATGCCATTTTTAACAATTGTACATATACATATGCTGACATTCCATTCCATTCAAGGATGTCATATTCACTACATGCCAAGTTTCAGCCAAAAACTTTTTTTCAAAAAAAAAAAAAAATATTATCTAACCGACATTTACGTATAAAATACCAGTCATTCTTATTACTTTGTATGTATGTGTGTGTGTGTATGTAGGCCTTTTAGCTCTAAAATGTCCTAAATATGTCATATGTATTCAACAATTTAAAAGCAATTTTAAACTCATACACACACATTTACAGTTAAACAGTAGATATTCATCTCAAAGTATTTTTTCAAAATATTTCAAATTTATAAGAAACTTTTTTGTTTTTTTGATTTCATAAAATATTTTTATTATTTTTTTTTCTTAATTTCAGTTTTCCATTTAAAATTTAATTTAAATAAATTTTTTTTTTATTAAGTTAAGTTCTTATTGTAATTTCGATACTAAAATGAATTTTTCCTTATAAAATTTAAACTTTGTCTGCCAAAGTCGTTGCATTAATAGAATTTACAAGAATCGGAAAAGTAAGAAAATTTTGATATTTTTGCATAAAAACTATTTCACTTAAGAAAACTGGGAATATTCAATTTTCTAGTTTTCTCTCGTTCCATTTTCTGAATATTCAAAGTAAAGACATAAAATAAATAGAAATTGTAACACGTAGTGCACGTATTATGTCCAATAGAAAATACTATAATGGATAAAAAATTAGAGAGAGAGAGAGAGAGAGAGGAAAGATAGAGAGAGAAAGAGAGAAAGAGAGAGGGCGTTAAAAGTGAATTTATTGAAAAAATTCTTTAATAGAAATAAGTAAGAATGTTATATTCGGATATGCCGAATCTTTAATACCCTCCAAAATAAATACATAATATTTCGTTCATACACTCTCACAAATACACTGAGAAACTGATATTATATATAAATACAACTAGGTTAACAATTTTTTTACCTATGAAGCATTACAATAACTGAAAAACATGAAGCTGTTTCTATTAATTTTACGTTGATTTTTTCTGTGTGTACCCAATGTGACCAAATTTGAAGGGTCACTAACTTTGCCTCTGACCACATAGGGATCAGTTCTCTTTCGAATGAATTCAAAAACATTTCATGCGAAAATCTATTTGGACACACTGTACGTTATGGAGTTTATTTTAGTGAAAAGTTTCAATTCAATTTTCTTTCAATATAACTTCAATTAAGAAATCGAATTTAATTTCTTCCGTTACAAAACAACCAATTAGTTTAAATACTCTTTTTTTTACTCAAATAAACATATTTTTCTTTAAATATTTCAAACATAAAAAATCAATAAAAAAACTTAAGTTAAATGAAAAATAAAAATATATTTTTTTGTTGAAATAAAAAAAGTACTTGAATACAATGTTTTTCAATTTTCCTGCAGTTTCTTTTATTAGTTTTATTTAATAAAATATAAAATAAAAAGATATTATATTTAAGTCCTTCTAGCAAAAACATATATATAAAACTGAAGAAGAAAAAACTTGAAAACGACGTTTATTTTTAAATTTAAGCAATAAATTTTATTATTTGGCAGCCAACAAGTGAAAGCATCAATAGTTTTTTTTATTTAAAAAAAGTGGAAAAAAATTTTGGTTTTCTTCTCGAGAATGATTCAAAAATTTATTTGATTTCATTTTTATTTTTATTTACGACAAAAAGGACAACAAGCACAACCTGAATATACACAGACAAACACACACGCATACAAACACATGCTCAAAACAAACAATATTCATGTTGTCAATGTTAATTCCATTTTTTTATATTTTTTTGAAGAGAGAATAAAGAAAAAATGTTTGTCAATGTACTTGGAGTTATTTATATGTATGTGTGTGTATGTAAATAGAAAAAATAACAAATTTTTGTTTATGTGTGAGTTAGGTATGGGGTGAAAAATGTGGAAGAAGATTTAGGCAATTAGGAAGAGCATTTCAGTGACTATGGGCCAGAGAAAGAGAAGGATTTATAAGGTCGAAATATACATTACAGAAATTACATTACTGGGAGTGTGAGATCGAAAAGTTCTTGACATACATGAGTGACCAGAAAATTGTTCGTACTAAAATTAATAACTTTTTTTAACGAACCCCAACTTGGTCCTACAAAAAGTTGGCGAAGCATTCAAAATTGTCCTTTTAAATGTTCTAATGAAAAAAATCTGATTCAGATAGAAGGAAAAGAACTCCCAAACATCCGGTAGGGATGACGGAACGTATGATCTGGAAGAATTTTTGGAACTTCCTTATCAAAAATTGTATGTTGTTAATGCTCGATAGAATGTTAAAAAAAGTTCAAATTTTACCAAAAAGTTCTTACAGTTGCAGTTTATAAATACAGAAACTTACATTAAGGAATGTTTATGTACTGGTTCCACACATATGACTTCATAATGTGTCCACTTATTTTTCACCTGCCTTGGCATCGTGTCACAATAGCAAACATGCCCTTGAGCTTAACAAAAACTTCAATGCCATTTTTGTATTAAGAGAGGCAAATTCTCCAAATTGCCCTGAGATAAGTCATGTGGAAAGATATTAGGCTCTTGTTAAAAGAGAATTGTGCTCCACGGAGATGGACCATCTGTTCGAGTAAATCGGCAGAAGGCCGGATTTCCGAAATGGTTAACAATTGTATCACTAGTGATTAGAGCAATAAAAATATTTTTTTTTTACTTTTTGTAAATTGTAATAACAACTTCAATCAAATAAAAACTGTAAGTTTAGTGGTATCGGTTTTATTAAAATATATGTGTGTTAAGAATTTTTTGATCTCACTACCCATTTTTGAAGAAATAGTGTCTTAGAGATGGTATAATAAAAATTTAAGTTCAAATTATATTTTTTTCGCCCATAACTTTCCAGTAAATGTGTACAATTTTTTTTACAAAATATTTTATTTGGAAAACCACTTATATTAACCCAGTAGTAGTATTACATACAATGAAACTACCAATATAAACATATTGGTGCATATGTATGCATGGGTCTATTTACCTGAGAGCTACTGACTCTTGAGCCATAGTTACCGTTATAAAGGTAAATATCGACACAAAAGTGTACTGAAGAGAAAACATATACATATGAATGCATATGATGGCAGCAGCATCATTTCCTCTCATTTATTGTCATTTACATATGTCTGTGTGCCAGTATACTGTCATTTAAAGTTACATATACATATTACCAAATACTTGTATAGATATATACACATACATGTATGTTTGCATATAATATTCTTTATACAGGTGAGTATTTCTCATGTTGAGTTTTTTTCCTAGTTATTTGGTTACGCCACTCTGTACAAATATATACATAACATACATTTACATGTATGCACTCCTGCACGTAGTTGAACTTATTATATGTGTATATGTGTGCATAGTATTTATACACACAGATTTAAAAGTTACCTTTTCTTATACAGATTCAATAATATTTTGTGTGATATGATGATAAACTATAAAGTTTTATTTCTTGGCGTCTTAACGATAATTTTATCGTTAGTTAGATAAATGCAGAGTTGGGAATTAAGAATTATTATATTTAACAAAAAATCTGGGAAATATAGCAGCATCATTGGAAGATTTACTTTAAGTGAATGATACCCAGATACCAGATTGATAGGCATGGAGCAAATAGAGAGTGGATTGTTTCCAGATTTTGATATCTCTGTCGTTACAAAATCGACAGCGGTAGTGAGATATATTTAAGAGGCATTCATTTGAGACGAAGCTTTATTGTAGTTTGATAATTGGTGAAAAAGTTTTATAACATTATATGAGATGATGAATTTTTTGAAAAAAATAAACGCCATAAAATCCAAATTGAGATCAGTTTTTGACTTTGGAGAACTTTCAAAAATGCCAACTTTTTTAAAAGTATTTTTTTCGAAAATATATTGTAGCTCGACGGCTATGACCTACAAAACTACTCTCGTGAGTCCATAAGTTTTGTCTCCCAGAAAAGAACTTAACGATGGTCCAAGAACTATGCTACGAAATACGTGACTGCTTTTATAAACCAACCAAGAACATGGATTTTTAAAGTAATAAGGGAAACAGTTCTACCATTTTTGGACAGTGAAATAAAAGTTAAACGATAATTTCTTTAAGGATGTCCTGGTACTTTCGATATTCTTCAATTATTATACTATAAAGATATAAAAGATAAGACCATCAGGTTGGACCATTGTACCATGTTTGTCTATATTTTGACGTAGTTGTTTTGACACATGTCCAAAGTGATTATATTTAGAGATATTCAGAACATTCAGTTGTTAACATTGATTTCTGCTCTGGATCAAATATATTGTTTGGTGACGTTAAGAATATAAATATTTTCCGATATTTGTCTGTATCTCAATATAATAGTAGTAGTAGTAGGCTTTCCAAAACTGTGTTCTGTTTGAAGATTCAGACAAGGGTCGAATTTGAAATGGTTTGCACTTACCTCTATTGGGTTTTTGAATATAAAATTCAAACTCAAAATTTCTATATAAAGAAGTCTTGCAAAAGGATATGAATTTAAAAAAATTATTTTATCTGGAAAAGAGTGCATACAAATTTTCCGGAAAAACAACGTGCTATTTTTGAGTTTTTGTTTGTGCTGGCTACAAATATGGGGTTCAATATTTTCTTCGATTAATAGTCTTTCATTTCTTCAGTCCGCAGATGAAAATTTAGATGCAAAACTCAAGTAAGAGATTCATCAAAGTGTCTCTCATTAGACCAAGCTGGGGAACTAGAAGAATTGAACGTAAAACTCTTTCACACTAACTTTTAATTATGTTAATCACAATCATCTACAACTATAGTAGCAACATCAGCAATGACACAAAAATGTTAACCATGAGATCATCATGAGTATTAAATTTTTTACAAGAATTAAGGACAAGAAAGGATTAACTAATGTTATAGATAATTTATCTAAAAATCTTTCTATCATTAAGTTCATTTCGAAATTCTAAAAATCTATATTATATTATATTATATTATATTATATTATATTATATTATATTATATTATATTATATTATATTATATTATATTATATTATATTATATTATATTATATTATATATTTATATTATATTATATTATATTATATATATTATATTATATTATATTATATTATATTATATTATATTATATTATATTATATTATATTATATTATATTATATTATATTATATTATATTATATTATATTATATTATATTATATTATATTATATTATATTATATTATATTATATTATATTATATTATATTATATTATATTATATTATATTATATTATATTATATTATATTATATTATATTATATTTATATTATATATATTATATTATATTATATTATATTATATTATATTATATTATATATATTATATTATATTAATTATATTATATTATATTATATTATATTATATTATATTATATTATATTATATTATATTATATTATATTATATTATATTATATTAATATTATTATATTATATTATATTATATTATATTATATTATATTATATTATATTATATTATATTATATTATATATTATATTATATTATATTATATATTATATTATATTATATATTATATTATATTATATTATATTATATTATATTATATTATATATTATATTATTATATTATATTATATTATATTATATTATATTATATTATATTATATTATATTATATTATATTATATTATATTATATTATATTATATATATTATATTATATTATATTATATTATTATATTATATTATATTATATTATATTATATTATATTATATTATATTATTATATTATATTATATTATATTATTATTATATTATATTATATTATTATTATATTATATTATATTATATTATATTATATTATATTATATTATATTATATTATATTATTATTATATTATATTATATTATATTATATTATATTATATTATATTATATTATATTATATTATTATATTATATTATATATTATATTATATTATATTATTATATTATATTATATTATATTATATTATATTATATTTATATTATATTATATTATATTATATTATTATATATATTATATTATATTATATTATATATATTATATTATATTATATTATATTATATTATATTATATTATATTATATTATATTATATATATTATATTATATTATATTATATTATATTATATTATATTATATTATATTATATTATATTATATTATATTATATTATATTATATTATATTATATTATATTATATTATATTATATTATATTATATATATTATATATATTATATTATATTATATTATATTATATATATTATATTATATTATATTATTATATTATATTATATTATATTATATTATATTATATTAATATAATATAATATAAAATTAATATAATATAATATAAAAAGTAAATAATAAATAATAATTTATCATTTTAACAAAATCTGCGAAATATTTATAGACATGGATCCAAGTTAATTGACTCAATTGCTTTCAAAAGTATTTGTATATCTAGAAAAAAGAATAAAAAGAAGAAGTTTTGAAAAATGTTCATGTGCTTGTACTTGGAGTACTCATAGCACTTTAACTGATAACTAACTTGTAACTCTACACTTCATTAATGTCGCCAATATGAAATTAAAGTTAAATCCAATAGATTAGATAGCTTTTTGTTGGATTCAATATTCCAGAAAAGCAATTTAATAAATCTCTCTAGTCTTATCCGCCCTAATTTTTTTTCAAATGACGAAGTTAAATGGAAGAAGAAGTTCGGGCTAAATTTAAATATTCTCGCTACAATTATTCTCCTGATATTCGCTTTACATGAGGATGTCTCTAATCAATTTTTTGGGAGCAACTTGTTTTCAGAAATAAGAAATAGAAATTTCTGAAGACATTGAAATTAATCCATGCAAATTTTAAGAGAATAACTTTAAGGCTTTAACTGAGGTAAAGTCTGCTATGTTAGCATTTGATCAAAATGAAGTATGGACAGACTTTCTAAAATAGTTCTACAAATTATTAATTGCTTTTAAAGTCATATCACAGCTATAAAATCTGGTTTGCTGCATGTAAGTAGGTTAAGGTACAAAACTATTCGCATTATTATTTTAATTTTAGGGAAAAGAGTTAATTATTTAAAAATAATCCTTGAAAGCCTCCGATTACGTAAATTAATACTTATTAATTTACATCTTTTTCATGATCATCATTAATATAATTAATATCAAAAAATTAAAAAAAAAATCAAGGCAAAATTATAGAATTTTTTCCCAAATAACATTGTTATCTCAATACCTTAAGCGATTTCCAATTAATTTCTAGTTAAATAAAAAATATTGTTGTTGTTTTTTCATATTCTACCATATCGAACTAGAAGTATTTAGTTCATTTCCTTTACCAATTTTCCAAATCAATGGTTTATACACTTTTAACCCCATATTGATTAAGAGACCTAATTAAACTTCCATTGAAAATTACTGCATAAACAATATTGGTATGAGTCATAGATACTCACTTAAACATCCATACATAACATAGTTACGTACACATACAATTACTCAAATCGTTAATGATACTCATACTTTGTGCAGATACTAATACATAGAAACAAATTGATGACATAGATGAAACGTTAACATACTTATACTTACACATACATACAACTAAAGTTTAAAGTGCAACATTTATAGATGTGTGACAGGCAACATTGACATTGGGTTTTGTTGCAAAATTAAGTTTTTTTTTTTGTTTTTGTGCAAAAAGCAAAAAGTTTCAGAATGAAAAACTCTCAAATGAGATGATCTGGTTTGAAAAAAAGGAACACATCTATAATATTATGCCTTTTCTGTTTTTTGTTGTTGTAAAATAAAGCAGCATTGTTGTATAGGCTGAGAGAGAAAGAGAGAATGAATGTGATTTTGTCATTTATCTAATATTTGCTCTTAACCTATACATACCTATTTATATTCACATTTACATATATACATATATATAGAAATAACATAGAATGTTAGATTTGTTATTGTTAACTAGAAATCAACCATCAAAATCATGACTGACTGCAAATGAATATTTTGCCTAAGTTTGGTTTGTGGATGTAAGTTTGTTTGAATGTAGGAGGGTATGTGTGTTTATTTAGTAAAGTATATATGTGTTGGTGTTTGTAGGAAAAGTGTGTGTTTTTGTTAGATTGTTTATATAGAATCTACTTGAAAACTTTTGTTTAGCTTTTAATTAACTTAAGCTTTGGCATATTATCATACTCGATGTTTTAGTTTTATGGGACTGAATATACAATCTCATGTACTCACAGATACTTCTAACTATCTACACATATACATTACATAATGAATTAGGAATGGAGATTTTTGTTAAGAGACAGAATCGTATTAATGAAAATATTCTATTGAAAAATTTCTCTCTCATTTTTGGAAGAATTTTTTTAGGAAATATTTTAGAAGATTTATGCTCTCTTAAAGAAAAAAGATCTTTTATAAAAATCTTTCTTATTTAAGAGGTTTTCCTATGAAAACATTTTCGCTCTCCGTTTTTCTGCTGAAAGTTTTTCGCTCTTCTTAAGAGATTTTTCTATATAAAATATTTCGCTCTCTTTAAGAGATTATCCTATAAAAAATTTGCGCTCTTCTTAAGAGTATTTTCCATTGGAAACTTTAGATTTTCTTGAGTGATTTTTCTATAGAAAAAATTCCGATCATCTTAAGATATTTTTCTATAAAAAATTTTTCAATCTTTTAAAGAAATTATTCTTTAGAAAAATTTCCGTTCTTCCTTAGAGATTTTTCTATAGAAAAATTTACGTTTTTCTGAAGAGATTTTTCTATAGAAAAATTTACGTTTTTCTAAAGAGATTTTTCTATAGAAAAATTTACGTTTTTCTGAAGAGATTTTCTATAAAAAAAATTTGCATTCTCCTTAAGAGATTTTTTTTTATATAAAAATTTAACTTCCGCTCTACTTAAAATTTTTTTATATTTTTTTGAATCCCTTCCCATTGTGCATTTGATGCAATTTTCCTATTTTGTACATATTGTGGAGATTATTCTAATACATACATAGACAAACATACATATACAAAAAGAGAATTTTTGTAATCTTAATGCTAATTTAGGCAATTGCTTTTAAATTTCTCATTGTTGTTTAACTAAAATAGTTAAAACTTTATGTTAGCCAACAACAAAATATTCGACATATAAGTTAGTATGTATTTATACCCCTACTCACACACACACACACACATCCATACATATACACACATGTCTTTAGATGAGTATAATAGTGAATGGGAAACATGGTGTGACTTCAAAAACCATAAAACAAATTTTAATTAAAACTTTGTATTGTTGTTGTTGCTGCTGCTATTTTTATTTTACAGTTTGTAAATTTTTTATGATCAAATTCTGTACATGTATTTGTTTGTGGTACAACAACTATATGTTTTTAATTATTTTGTGATTTTGTTAAGATTTGAAAAATTGTTTTGTTTAGAAAATTATTATAAAGAAACGGGATTTAGAAAATTTTAAATGAATTTTTTGAGATAATTTGGTGCAGAAGATGAAATTTTATATAAATAAATTAGTTTCAGAACTATTTTTTAAGTTGATTAAAATTGCTAATATAAATGGTAACGTATGCTTAATATTAGTTTGTTGCAATTTAATATTACTCATACGTAGCAGATCTATCTTTATGGGACAAACCGTAAACTCGACAAAATGTATATCCAAATTTATTGTTATTTTAATAGTGTTTTATTTAGATAGAGTTTCTATTTTTTAAGAGAGATTTGTCTATAAAAAATAGTCGCTTTCATTTTGAGAGAAATTTTTATAAAAAACTCAACGTTCCCTTTTTGCGAGAGATTTTTCTATAGAAAAATTTTCATCTTTTTTTTTCTACCAAAAATTTGTGATCTCATTTTTGTTTAGAAAAATGAGTTTTCTAAAGAAAAACTAACGATGTTACATTTCTAAGGAAACATTTATGATATCATTTTTCTATAGGTAAATATATGCTCTCATTTGTGACAGATTATTCTAGAAGACTACTTGTCATTTAGAGAGAGATTTTTTGTAACTTTTTTGTATAAAATAGTTTTGGCTCTGATTTGAATGTTTTCACACTGGAAGTAATTTTTATATATGGAAATAGTTTGAGAGAAATTTTTCTATAGAAAAATGTTTGCTCTCATCTTTCGAGAATTTTTCTCAAGAAAAATTTTCGCTCTCATTTTGAGATATCCGAGAAATTAAGAAGAAGGAAATAATTTTTCCTTATAATTCTTTGAGAGATTATTTTACACCAAAAAATGTTTATTCTTATTTTGAGAGATGTTTTCTCTAAAGAAATTGTTTTGTCAATTTAAGTAATTTTTCTTGATCACTTTTCACCTTCACTTTTTTGGGGATAATATTTTTGTTAACTTACTAATCTTATAAATGTCTTGATTACTAGAAAACCTCCCTTTAAATGTTGAAATTTTTTTCAATAATATTTTTATAATCTCCACCACTACAAGTGGTGTAAAGAATATATTAACTTTATCATTCCATGTGTACCGCTAAGAAAGAATTATCGACGATCCCATAATGTATAAACATGTCCATCTGTGTGTTGCTGACATGCACATCTTCATGACAATTGACAGGGTTCAATGAAATTTGGCCTGAGCATTTGTTATAGTTTAGTATATTAAAAGATACAGCAGTGGAAGGATTTTATTAAATTTTTGTCCTTTTTTCCTTATTCAATTATAGAACCTACTGCACCTTAATGGACTTAACTCCTGATGTTACCTTTGTAAAGAAAAACTTCAAATATCTTCAGTTTATTCTTGTATTGCTGTACCGCAAAAAATGCAATAATTTGAAAATTACCATAAACTGAAGCAACATCTTGTATTATCAGCAACTAAATAAGATTCTAGTAAATAAACTTTTTTTGTAAAATTTCTTTTTTTTTTTTTTAATCTTCACAGTATTTTCTTTAAATTTTCTTGTATTCAATTTGCAAATATATTGTTGTCTTAACGATGTTACAATGACAACAACAACAGCAGCAGAAATACCAGCAACAACATCTATCTAATCGAGTTAGAAGAACTCGAAAGATAAAAAAATAATAAAAAACATAACTCAAGTAGTGGCATGTTAATAATAAAGAAAGAAAGAAAGAAAAAATAGTGTAGAAGTGTAATAAAATATGTAAAAATATGAAAGAAGATAATAAAACAAAATAATAAAATGTTAAATGAGATTTTTATTAAAAAGTAAAAGAAAGTAAAATAATAAATAAATAAAGGGAGAGATAATGGAAGAGAAGTTGGTAAATATGTAAATTTGTTGAAAGCAAAATGATTATGAACTAAAGAAAATTTCTGGAACAGTGTAATCAAGTTAACTTAAAAAAATAACTATATAAATATTTGTAAAAATTTTTTATAACCTCTAACGCCATAGATGAGGGTATATATTATTTACATTGCAAATTAAGGACTAGAAAGTTATCCTTAAAAGAAATCAATGGCGATATAAGTTCCTCTCAATTCGTTAGTTGCACTTTAAAGTTCAATGAGAATTTTTTACAATATTAATTATTCCCGAAGTCACTAAAATCATTGAAATCGAATTATTAAAAAAAAAAAAAAAAACAATTAAAGAGGTTAAAATCGGTTAAGCCCGATAATACCCTTCATTGTTGGTTGTAAGCGACAACCACGAAATATATATAAACGTATATAATGTATACGTTTCTGCTTTTCTGATTTACGATTAATTGTGGCGTACGTTATGATGAGAAATTTATGAGATAAAGAACGCTTTGGAGGGGTGGGGGTGTTGTCCCCGCATAATTTCGAACTTCGATTTAAGATATATTTATCTTAATTTGATCAATCGTTGTAGTACCAATGTTTTTGTGAGATTAATGTCTTTCAATGTGATATTTAGAAGGGGCCTTTTATTGGTCCTATTAAAGGTAATGGACCAACCCTCGCATAATTTCTCACATCGACTTAAAATACCAAAAAACTTATTTTTGGTTAAAATCACTTTATATGTAGGACTTTTATGACTTTAAAATCGCATTCCGGAAGGACAATTTGTATTGTATGCTACCTGAAGTATTGAACCGAATATGAACAATTTCAATAGGCTTCGTCACTGAGCCCATTAAGTAACACGACATCTTACAAAGTATATGGGCAATCAGCTGGACAGACAAACATACTCTCAATGTGATGGAGGGTATCAATGATTCGACTTAGCCGAATATAGCTCTGTTTTGACGTTCGAGCTCATTGTTAGGGCAGATCTTGTATAACTTCTAAAAATTTGGTATAATTGAATGGAAAAGATCGAAATATTATTAAAATCGTTACCATTACAGACTTCCTTGATAGCTATCTCGACATTAAACCGATTCAGAAAAAATTGGTCAAATTCGAGAGGCTCCGGACTTATGGGATTGTTAGATTGTTAAATTTAAATTAAAACTTTCTATGTAAAATATTTTTTAAAAAATCTACAAATTATACAAATAATAAAAGTTGTTCATATAAAACCAAAAAGAATATAGATATGCGTATGATTAATATTAATTAAATTAATATCATCCATATTAAGTATACGTTGCAATAAGGAAAATTATATATTATTCAATATTATTTCTGTATTTAATTTCAATTTAAATTTTATTTAAAATTCATAAGTTAAAATGCATTTATATTTATATATATTTTATCTTAAAATTATCATTTATTTTAATAAGTGAAAGCTGAGAATTTAATATTTAATTATTATTAAATTATACAAGAAAAATAAACAAAAACATCTTAGGATCTTCTTCCCCCAAAAAAGTGAAACTACATTTATATTCTCTCAATCTTTCATTATCAAATTTTATGAATGTTATATTTTCATTTCGTTTGCATTTAAATTATAATTTATTTAATGTCTTTTTTCTCATTTTTGTCTTCAAATGTTTAAATAAAAGCAAAAAAAACTAATAAAATAATATCCCCCGAACATACAACAAGAATAATAACAACAAGTAGTAATGCTATATTCGGCTATGCCGAATCTTCAATCAGAAAGTGATTCTGAGTGGAATGAGTGTATAATACAAGACCATTTAATGGGTCATAAAATTAGTTATATTTTTGGCTATAATTTTTTTTCTATTGAACCGATTTTGATAATTTTTGGAATGGTAATAAAGTTCATATAACTTAATGTTATGTCATATTTCATTCTAATTTGATGATTTTCAATTGCCTATTTAACGAACGTGTTTTACATGAACTTAGAAATTGCCTTAAATATCGTTTAATATCATTTAACATACTAAACCGATTTTGTTGGTTTTGGGGATTTGAGCGTGTCAACAACAGACAGACATACAGACTGACAGAAAGATTGACATAGCTAAGTCTACATAGCTAAATCTACTTAGGGTCTGAGGTGATTCCTTCTTAGCGTTACTCACAAGGTTTTACTACGAAAGGTTAAAAGGAATGGAAGTTATATTAAGTATCCGAATAGGACGTAGCTAGAGGAAGCACTGGTTATATATAGCGTCATTGACCAAGAGTCCAGGTACGTGGAAAGCAGTTAAACCAATGAGGAACTCAACGGCTATTGACTGGGATATCTTAGATAGTTTATGAATAGTGTAGGGTATCTAGGGTATCTTTATGCTCTTGTAATACTGATAATAGAAGATGATTTCTCTTTAGCGTTACACGCGGAATGCAAAAGTTAATGTTACCTCTTCATCACTTGTAATGGTGGAGGGTATAAAAATTGTCTATGTAATAAGAAACGACTATAAAGGAAACAAAAAACTAGAAGAATAAGAAATGTAACCACTTAATGTAGCTATTTTTAAGCTCTTTTCATTGGTTTATAGTAAAAAAGACGAAAATGAAAAGCAAATTAAAGAAGTTCGTTTTTATAATTTTCTTTACATTTTTCTCTATTTTACTGCATAATTTTTTCTTGTTTGTTATATATTTATTCACTTTTTTTAGTTTTCTTCTTTTAAGATGTAGTTGTTGTTGTTCTTTTTATATATAATATATTTTTATATATTTTAAACATAATCTCTTATGCAAAGACATGATACTGTAATACTTTATTGTCGTGTTCTATATGAATGTTACTGTCTCTGTGTATTAACTAAATGAAAAAAGAGGAAAATAAAATAATATTTTTCTTCGCTTTTTTTCGTTGCAAAAGTATAAACAGAAAGTAATAAGAAATACTTAGTTATTTAAATGGTTGGTACTCAGTGTTTGGTTATTCGAGAGCACAGTGGGTTTGAGGAATAAAAACTTTTTTAATAAAGAAAACATTTTAAAGCTGTTTTAATGGTTGTTGCGATAATTTATTAATTAAAAATCGTTTTTTGGTAAAAGTGCCTTTTTTATAAACCATAAAACATTACATTTTTAACTTTAACTTAACCCTCTGTAATTGACGTGGTTTCTATGTGATCATAGAATAATATTTCTACTTTAAGGGCTTAGCTTAACATATATTATGGTATTTTTTTTTAAATTTAGAACAATAAATCATATTTATCTGCATTTGCTCAAAATATTGGTATTCGATGGACTACGACGTCAGTTGCAAAGGATTATAGATATAAAATATAAATGTATTTTGATTTGTAAATTAAATTAAGTTAAATTAAATTAAATTAAATTAAATTAAATTAAATTAAATACAAAACTATTTTATTAAAAAGATTAAAATTTTAATTGAACCTCAATAAAGAATTAATATTGAATAGAATATAATTTTCTTTAAAACAACGTATACTTAATGTTAATATTTTCAATTTAATTAAAATTAATCATACGTAATCAACAGTTGAATGTATTCAGTCTGCCATGATAATATATCTATTTTTCTTCTCGAAATTGCAAATTTTTATTCGATTTGGATATAATTCGGGGTTTAAAATAATGCAAGTACTGGGTTTATATAATTGTATTTTAAAAGTATTTTATATGAAAAATGAAATTGAACTAAATCTGTTACTATCAAATAGATAGTCCGATTTCAATGAAATTTCAAATAAAATATTATCCCAGTTTATTAATTTGGGTTTCTTGAAAGACATGATACTACCGAAAGAGTAAATCGAGTAACTAAAGATAAGAAAATTTTCTTAGACGTTGCACCGGGTTTTCATAAAGTTTTACGTGAAGTTATAAAATAAAATGTTAACTGTCGCCATTTTTTCCTTTACCCTTTTTGGAGCAACAAAGCAACTCAATCTTATAAGTTTTGCGCTGTTGTTGTATCGGACGCCTTAATATGCTTCTTGACCGCTCACGGCCAACTTGAAGAAACTTGATGAGTCTACTTAAGTCCCATTCTGGTTATATCTTTCGGGTATTTTCCATCTTCATTTTCTACGTTTTGTTTGCATTGCTCGGGATCTCTTGTTGGTAATGTTCAGGAGATCTATTTTACTTTCGTGCAACAGAATTTATTTTATACATGCGTTGTCTGAGCCTTGTTTTTTCTGGGTATTTGTGAACATCTTCATATTGATAAAAGACGTGCAAATCCCACTTTCCTTTTTTTAGTCTGTCATTAAAGTTTATTTATGTACCGCCATATGCTTTGATAGCAGAAGTTATATACGTGGTTGAACTTAAAATATGGTGTTATCTGTGCTGGATATTCTGTGCGAGAATAAACAAATATCAGCCTCATAATGCAAGTCGTCTAGTTTATGTTAGAAACTCTATGTAATTCCTCTTTGGTGAATAGCTGAGGTGATATGGAGAATCTTTTTGTAACATTTATTTTAAACATTTCTTCCTTTTATAATGGTTATTAATATATTGTATATTGTGCTGAGCGCAGAGTATTTCCTCCCGAAATATTGTTATCTTTCAAGTTGAAAAGTCTGGAAGACTGCCACCATGTACACAATTTAAAGAGATAATCATAATGAAACTAAAAATAATCCGAAAGCTTTTGTTTTTGGTCTTCAAGCAGAAGTGGAATTAAATACAAATATTAGGAGTAAAGGTTTACGGCCAATAATGTAAGGACTGTATTCAGTATATCCCATGTTAAAGAAAAATTAGTTTAATTTGGATCTATCGAGGAAAATAACAACACTTCATTAAGTATTTATCATTTTTTGTCCTTTAAAACCCACTGTTCTCAATTTTTCTTTTTTTTTATATTTAAGTACCCACTACTTCTTCCTTCTTTCTCTCTCTTCAAACCCACTGTTTTTGAATTGTACTGGGTTTTCTATGTATTTTTCTCAGTGAAATTGTTGAAACAGCTCACAGAAGAAGGTTTCATTGGTAAATGACATTACTAACCTAAATATATATTTTTCATCCTATTTACTTACTTATATTTATATACATTCATTCATTCTTTTTTTGTCTATCCATATATTCATTATTACATTTATTCTATTTATACTTAGACTTTATGTATCTTCTTTAAAGTCTTTTTTGCAAGACAACTAACTAAGCACCTTTAATATTTTTATATAGCAATGTATATGTGTATATATATATTCGATGTATTTTCCTATATCTTATATACATTATTAGATAATTTATTTTTGTTTTGTTGTTGTTTTTGTAGTCTTTAAAATTGACAAGTCGTTTTACTAATGAAGTAGAAGTATTAATTTTTATATATATGTATATATATGAGTATTTTACTTATGTATATGTGTAGTATGTTAAAGTAATGTTTTATTTTCGTTTTAATGTATGTGTATGTATTGCATTTTAAATATTTATATATTTTATAGTCTCCTGTTCTCCTCTGTCTCTCTTTTTCTTTGTGTTGTCATTTTAAGCCTTTTTTATAGAATTTTTCTTTTGAACAAATTCATCTCTAAATTGTCATAAAACATTGTTTTATGCTTAAAAGGGCATAATTTTATATTTCTCTGTGGACGTTGACATATATTATTTATTGAATATTTATATTTATTTTATTTAATTTTATTTTATTTTATTTTATTTTTTGTAAATATTTACAGGAATTATCACTTGGTTTGACAGATTGTTAAAGAGAAAAGGGTAAGTTTATCATGAAATTTATATTTAAGTTTCTTTTATATTTAATGTGAAACTTTTTTTTTATTTATTTAATAAAATATTTATGAAATTGTTGTATATCTATAAAATTGAGGGCAGGTCATTATGTATTCTTTTAGTTTATTTAAAATGGGAATTTATTATTTTTCACGTGATAAATGTACAAATTTCTGGAGTGGGGGCCAACATTCAGTAGATATTGTGAAGGTTGATGAAAATTTTTTATATAAGTGTTTATTATCGTTGGAGGTTAATTACTTGAAAAATTAAAACATTTCAAACTACTAAATATCTTGAATAAATTTGTCAAAAATTTAAAAATATATGGCTCTTGCATAAACCATACAACACACTTGTTCAAAAAACCAAAAAAAAGTCAAAAATTGGTTAAGATTTAAACTTGGTCTAAATATCTCTAAATATTAAGAGATATTTGTGTCATCGTATTTTGTTTAGAAAATTATGGGAGCTTTATATAAGTAAAAATACTTTTCAATCAGATGATAAATAAACTTTTGTCGATTAAAAAAAACGTGTGATATGAAGGGTGACCAATTTGGAGATCCGTTTTCTTCCATGTAAAAGTTCTTTCTTATGTTACAGAATGATTTCCATAAAAACTATCATGAAGGGAGGTTATAACCTAATGCTTTTTAGAGGAACAATATCGTCCTTAATTTCTAATAACATGAATGAAGAAATGAGTCAAAACAATCTTGATTGCCTCTTATGAAGAGAAGAGAAGATTAGTTAAGCAAAATAATTTTCCCACGTCCATCAAATTAAGTGGTAGTTATTATCCTTATTTTATTTTCCAAATAATTTCTTACCGGTCTTTCAACATCTGGGCAACTGTTGTCATAATGGTAAATTAAAACCCCATGTCAACTTCCCACTTTTCAAAATAATCAATTATTTTCGGTATATATCCTGTGATCATATGACCAGTGTAATTTTAAAAATTTGAAAAAAGTCCTCTTAAAATAAAGAAAGTAATTAAGGACATTTCTTATTCCTTTTTTAGTAAATGCGCAATGCTTGGACGTACGGATGTTTGTTAGTATCAATAATATTGTAATATCTTAATTAAAAAAATCATACTTAACCGAAAACTTAGACAACTAACTTTTTATACCCTCCACACTACAAGTGGTAAAGAAGGTATATTAACTTTGTCATTCCATGTGTAACGCTAATAAGGAATTATCTCACAGAACCTAAAATTTTATATTCTTGCATCAAATAAAAATCTGAGTCGATTTAGCTTTGGAAGACTGAGTTGTCTGTCTGTCTTTTGTTTCCACGCTTACATCAACAATAATTGAGAATTTTCTTATTTAAAACTCGCAAAGCGGTTCAGTATATTAAATTCTATATTCAAGAGAAACACGTTCATAAAATTGACAATTATAAATCGACCAATTAGAATGAAATGAAATTTTTGCCATAACATAAAGCTATATGTACTTCATTACTATTTCCAAACATGATCAAAATCGGTCCAGTAGA